>JAJIBD010007779.1:0-63170 GCA_021461705.1 Cryptotis parvus | reverse complement strand
TCACTCCGGCCCCAGAAGAGACTTTTTAAAAGCATTATAAATAAATGAGTTTAAATGTATTCCTGACTAATGCTGCTATGAGGAGCTAAGCAAAACAGAGAAATAGCTCATAGTCATATCACTTTCCAAAATTGGGAATTTCATCAAGAGGGCATATTACTTCAGCATTATCAGTTACTATCACTATATGAAATTAGTTTATTTCAATCAAGCTACTGTAGATCCATGATCTATGTGGACCATTATTTACAGAACATTAATTTATTCCTCTTGGAATTGGTTTATCCAGCAACTATTCTGTGCCTATTTTGTGCAAGTTGATATCTTGAAGGTATCTCCTTTAAAAAAAAATCATCATTTGATGTTAATATTCCAAAAGGTCTTCTTCGTTGGTTTTGTTGTTTTTGTTGCTATTTTTCATTTTAACTGAAGGCCACAAATGGTCCATGACAAATTATGCCAAACAAAAAGCATTATCGGTATCAAATGCCATCAATCAACCTTTCATTTGTTTAATGTTATTTAAAGAATAACATTATTGTGAATTTCTTTTTACTGTATTTTTATCCAGTTTGGGTGTAACACTCAGTGGTGCTCAGTATTTGCTCCTGGATCAGTACTTAGGGATCACCCCTGATAGTGCTTGGTGATCATACGTTGTGTCTGGGATAAAATCCATGTCAGCCATAGGCAAGGCAAGCATCTTTCCTGCTACACTATCTGGCAGGCCTGAAACTTGTTCATCTTACTCTGGCCTGGCAAATTCATTTCTTTTAGCACCACTGAGTAATGCATTTGGTTACTGAAAAAAAATGCCTGTCATTTATATTTTTGGATATGAAATGTATTTAAACATAGCTAAAATTGGGCAAAGCATATGGCAAATATAACACATCTCACACACATTTGAAGTGTAAGTTCATCTACATATTCTTAATTACATATAAATTATATATTAAATGCATATTACATACTTTACAATAAACAACTCAGTTTAGAGGTTGAAAAGCAAAATTAATAGGTGAAAGACGTGTTAGCATAAAATTTGATTTTGAAAAAATTTTTTTCTCATTTTGCTATCAGAAGTGCTCCCATTTTGAAAGTCTCTGTATCATGCTTAGTTTTATCTAATCATTTAGTCACTTTCATTTGTTAATGTGGTTTACGGCAGTTTTGATAGTTTTACTATGTGAATATAGACTATCATTTGCTAAGATAAATATTTTCAGGGAATTCATATTTCTTTACACAATAATTTAATATTATTTTGTATTTTCTCCATATTTTATCTTTCACATAACTACCATTAAGTAACATTACATATGGCTAATCATATTTAAATTAACTATTAGAGACTTTTTTTATTAAGGTACTGAAATTTCCAATGTCTTCCATAAGTGAGTTTAAGGTATACAACGGTCTAGAACAAATCCTACCACCATTAACAACTTCCCTTCTCCAGTGTCACCTGGCTCCTTCCAACCCCCTGCCTGCTTCTATGTCAGAACACTTAAGTTTTGCTGTTGTAGTTTGGATCTCATGCTTACATTGGTGGTGGCTCTGTAATTAATAGAAATACCACTATATCTTTCACGTGCCCAAGGTTTCTGACCCCAGTCTTTTCACCTACTATCTGTCTCCTCTAACTTTCCCCAGCATTTTTTCCTCTTTTCTGTCCTCCATCCTATATTCTAGGTTCAATTTAATACTTTGCATTTTCTCATTCTGTTATTCTATATATCACAGATAAATGACACCATCTTGTGTTTGTCCTTTTCTTCTGATGCCACATGATGCTATGTTCTCCAGTTCCCTCTAAGTTGCTGCAAAATGGTATGATTTTATCATAACTTGCAGCTACATAGTATGAGGATGGAATATACAACCTCATAATATATTTCTGTAACAATTTTTAACATAACCAATAAAAATTAACAACTATAAATTATGTTATAGCAACTAATAAAATCATGCTTCTAGTTATCCATAGTATTGCCCCCAGATCACCCCCCAAAACATTTATAGCTTTTTGTTTCATAAAATATTTTAGAAATAAGTTTGTATATTCTTTATATTTACTTATGCCTCATAGGATACTGTTAAGACATAAATAGAATCATTCAGTGACTCATATCAAAGCCTTATATGAAAATTCTAAAAAAAACCTCCCTGCTACTCTTTACCACATCTAGTTCGAAGACTCAATATAGAAAGCAAATAAACACATGTATTTTATATGATACAATTATTGTAGAGTTGTGGTTTACTATATTTAGTATATATTGCTCATTTACTCACAGTGAGCTCATTGAAAGGAACAAATAAATCTTAATGAATACAAAACTAAATTTCATTTTATCAAAGCTGTTCTACTAATACAATTGTATCAATAAAATAGTAATTTGCATGGTATAAAAAATCATCAAATTGGTGTTAACAAATTTCATTTCTATGTTGCTTTATGGGTCTAACTATTGTTGGAGGTAGTGGTGATGTTGACTTTAGAAGATAGAAGCCATGTTACAAAATCAGCAAAATAATAAATATAGTAAATCTTAGTGTCAATCAATTACAGACCAAAAAATTAGAATGATCAAGATTTTGAGGCTAGTCAAATATCCAAAATCCCAATGAAATCTACCATTAAGGAGGGAAAGGCCCAGGCAACTGCTTGAAACTGGTTGCTGTAAGCAGACTCTGAATCCCAGGAAATTTAGCAGACTGTATAGCATAGGTAGCAAGAAGACATCGTTTGCACTTCACAGCTGTCATTGCCATGACCAGAGGCTACAGAAACCTTGTCTGTAGCTTGTGTCAGGCAGGAGATCACAAATGTGCATGATACAATTGGAAGCAGGAAAAGTGTGGGTCCACTGCAGTCAAACAAGTCTCCAAAGCTCCAGAAGAAAGGAGAGGGACTCAGTGTCAGTCAAGACTGAGTACTATGAGCACAAAAAGTCCGTTTGCCTTTAGCAGTCATAACAAAGTAGACATAGCTCCCTTCCTCACAATTGCAAGCTACAGGGAAACTCTCCTGCAGTTCAGATACAGCAAAGAAAGAGCAGGCCTAGGGTGGCAGGCTGAGGCTTCTCTTTTAGAAACCACGAAGTCCATCTCCAACATAAGCTATCAAAGGCAGTAGATACTGGAGGCTGCAACTAGAGGAGGGATTTGGCATGACAGACACTGATTTCAAATAAAGAATGAGTTTTGTTCTCAGTAGGAGAAAGGACAAAGGGTTTTCATACTCAGGCTCAGCCTCTCCACCCAGAACTCAATTTGTATGGCAGAAAATTGAAAAATACACCTCAGAAAATAATCATAACTACTACCTGGGGATGTGAAATTGCCATCTATGACACTGTCTAATTTATAACAAATTTCAAGCAATATCTATGAACAAAATTAACTGCAGTCTAACAGAACAAAACAACAGAATGAAACAGGAAATGCATGAAGAGTACTTCACCCGAAAGATGGAAGCTATTTATTTCTTTTGTTTGTTATTACAGTGTAAGGAATAGTGTTACAACAGTGTTCAAGTTTTAGGTACCACAAATATGATATTTTCCATGTTCTTTATTTCTTTTTCTATATACCATGAAGGAGTAGCACTATGCTGTATTTGTCATCAATTGGTCATCCAAATTGGCACACTTTATGACTTTACTTTTTCTAGTAGCTATGCAATATTGCAATTTGTATACATGCCACAAGTTCTCTATTCATTCATTTCTTGCTGCACACTTTGGTTGCTTCAATATCCTAGTGGTAATCTGAAAAGCTGCAATGAACATCATACATCTATTGAAATTAATGTTTTTGTGTTGGAGGGTGACGTAGATGCTTAGAATTTTGTTATGCAACCTGGGTTGGCTATATGTAAGGTAAGCACCTGATCTGCTCTTCATGCATGGAACTTATACCCAAATTAATTACTAACTTATTATATTATTTTGCATATAAATTTAATTAAATTCTTGCCCATGATAAAGGATACTGGTTTGGAAGTGTGCTATAAATATCTTTCCAAAACAAAATTTCTAGCAATTTTAGAAAAGTAAAGAAACTTCAAAATTTTAACAACAAAAGATGAAAGAGTTTTTGCCTTTAATGAGTTTGAACCCTCACATCACTTGTGATGCCTTGAGTCTAGACAAGAGTAGTCTCTGAGTGCTGACCCAGATGTCCGCTGTGAGGACCTCCAGGAGTGGCCCCCAAACCAAGTGATAATAACAATAATAATTTTAATAATAATTAACAAAATTGATGCTGTGTGGGCCAGAAAGATAGTATAGCATACAGGAAGCTTTGCTTGCATGCAGAGGACCTTGTTTGAGATCTTGCACTCTATATGCTTCCCTGAGCCCTGCCACGAATGATCCTCAGAGCAAAGCCAGGAGCTCTGTCAGTATGGCCCCAAAACAAAAACAAAAGCAGTAATCAAGTCTGAGAAGTGATCTGCCAGAGGCAGAAAGACACAGAAGGACACAAAAGAATAGAACTAGAAATATGTCTATATGTCTACATTTATAAAATCACCTGATATTTTTAATCAATGGAGAATATCAAGTACTATGTCCTGTAAGTTAGAGGGTGTAAGTTAGAGGGTAAACAAACCTGAGTGACTCAATACTGTTAAAAAACGTAAGTATTGATGCTAAATTATATTATGCATATAAAATAGTTTGAGATTGAAAGCATGGAAACCTAACTATAAACATGTAATCCAATAAACTTAACTTGGGCCAGAGTGATAGCAAAGTGGGTAGGGCGTTTGCCTTGCATGTGGCCGACCCAGGTCCAATCCCCAATATCTCATATGATCCCCAGAGCACCGCCATGAGTAATATCTGAGTGCAGAGCCAGGAGTAACCCTGAGCATTGCAACCCAAAAAAGCAAAAAATAAATAAATAAATAAATAAACTTAATACTTATCCCATTAGACACAAATATTTGTCTTACACAGGAACTGTATATCTTTCTTTCTGTTTTATATAAGCTAAATGAAAGTATGTTTTTGTTTACTTTGTTCTTATATATGTGTATGCATACTGTGTTCAATAATATTTATGGAATGAATATTTTGATATTATATATGTGTATACATATGGTGTTCAATAATATTTATGGAATGAATATTTATGGAATGAATAATATTTATGGAATGAATATTTTGGCTTTTAGCAAGAATATAGACTATAGTAAAATTTGATACTCTAAGGAATTTTAGGAAAATTCAATGCTCTAAAGAATCTCTTTTCACATTATTGAATATGAAACTTTTACAATTCAGTAATAATTCTCAGTACTATTTAGTGTGCAGCTTTGGAGTACCAGGAAATATACATTTTTTCCTTGATCATATATTTCCTGTGCTATACCATAAGTAAAAGTTTAAGAACGAAGGTCATTAGCAATTAAATAAATTACCTAAGGTAACACAAGTAATAGATAAACATGTAATTAGAATATGTGATTTCATGTAACTGTATGAGGTAAATTTCCTTTTAAACTTTATTTTCAGGCCAGAGAAATAGAATAGCAGTTTAGGTGCTTATTCTGCCTGTGCCCAAAGGTCCCTTATGCCAAATGTCATCTCCAGACATCACCAGGAGTGATGTTTGGAATAAGCCCTGAGCACCAATGGATACTGCCCAAAATTTATTTAAAAAATAAGAAGAAATAAAAATTGACCTTTAAGTTCCAAATAAATATAATGGGCATAAATATATCCTATAATGCAAAACTGTTGTTAAGGTGCAAAGCATTTTATCCCTAATACAACTATAAATCTAAAATGTCATCAGATCCATGGAATAGACTATATTTTTTAAGAATGCCATTTCCTAGTCATACCAGATTAAGTCAAGTTTTACTGCCTATATAGATTGGAGAAATAAAGAATGCTTCTCAAAAGAGATTCATTTTCTTCCAGTAACAGATTAAACATACTGAAACAGAAATAATGTTTTCATTTCACAAACAGTATCTGAAAATTCTATAATAAACATGACTGCTTGTTCAATTTAGCTGAAAAATTTGAGTCAGTATTTACTTAATCTGTTCACAATTCTCGAGATATCTTGTTTTGGGAGAAAAGACAAGCACTTCTGTAAAAAGACGTCTATTCAGCAATAAAATAATTAAATAGCACCATAGAAATTGTCAGTTTGGACTTTTTAGAACCTACAGAAGTAAATAATTGAGCTGCAAGTTGCTGTGTTTTCAGAAAGAGAGAGAAGCAGAAGGCAAGTAGCAGAGAAGAGAATTGTTTTGTGTTTGCAATGGTTAGAGAAAGATATCAGAGGATCCTGTTTGCTTACAGTTTAGAAATCGCAGAACAGAAAACTTAGAAGTTTGAAGATACTTCTGGTTTCTTTTGTGTTCTAAACTAATTAAATGAATTTAAAAAAATAAACCTATTGTCTGATGTACCAGTTTGTAAAAACTGGCACTATAAAACAGCAAGTAGATTGAATAATTTGTAGGGGAAATCTGTCCTTTAACATGTTATTCATTTTCTATCATTTAGATCATAGTAGCATCATTACGTATGAACAAAACATAACTCCAGACACTGTGTCCAAAAAAGTGGGGATTAACAGAGCAAATTTAGGTGAGATTGAGATGTGGGTATGAGTCAGTTAGTTGTACAAAGACACTTAGGTTTGGTAAGATTTGTCTTTATCTCTGAGTGTATAAGATGACACAGAAAGATCTGTGTAGAATGACTGTTTCTGTATTTATAAATTATTGATCTGGTTTCTTGAGTAAAAATTTATCTGTACGTAGGAAAAATCCAAGCCATCTGAATTATGAGAAAGACATTGTGTGATCTTCAAAGAATGGGAGTGATCTACGTAAAGACAGAAAACTTGGAGTTAAGAAATGAAGAGATAGGTTTAGGAAGTCTTTTGAGAATGAAACCAATTTGCTAAAGAGCAAAACCCTATTGTGATTGATAGAATTATAGAACAACTTTAGGGATTTGGACTTAAAATTCATCATAGAAAGCAGTATCATTATCTAAGAAGTAGAGAGTGGATTAAGTACAATTGTAGGATTAGAGTGTAAGAGGAAAAATTAAAGTATTTTCAGACATGTTAAGTAAGATTAGTTATAAAAAGCTTTATTCTTTTTATTTATATTTCTGTTACTGATTTTGGCACATTTTTCTAATAGTATGGTGCTACATAAGCTTTTCTATTTATCACCAATTATACATTTATCTTCTTACTATGCTGCAAGAGATATGAGATCCTATATGTATTTATCACAGTTTGTCATTCCCAACTTTGTATATAGTATTATCTATGTAAGTCTAAATAGCTCAAAAATCCATAAAATGAAGTTCATGAAAAGCAAGAAATGACTAAATTAAATTTAAAAAATCTTTTTTCCTGGAGGAAATTGAGAAATACCAACATGATGTTTTTGAAATACAACTATTGAATGGTCATGAAAGCTTTCAATTGTTAAAGTTTTATTTAATTGTAGCCATTTGAATATATATACAAATTTGGGAATCTATTTTAAAGTATATACTATGTGTATATTGCATTAAAATGTTATATGCCTGAAATAAATGTGCTGTATAAACTAATTTCAAGCCAGACCACCCCCTCACTCCACGGCGCCGCCATTTTCCACATTTGGACTTCCCTCTCTGTCAGAACTCCACCCAGCAGACCAGCCCATCACAGCCCGGATCATCGACACCCACCCTGCATCAGCTTTTTCCTCAATCCGGCCGAGGTATGCTGGTCCAGAGACTCTCAGACATGGGGCAGAGCTGTTCCTTGCTCTCCTGTGCACAGCCGTTCATGAGGCAGTCGGGAGGCATGGCGGGTTCTAGCCCTGGCCCACCAACTTCGGCAAAGCCTCACGGACAAGCCAGACCAGCCCCCCTCACTCCACGGGTGCCACCATTTTCCACATTTGGACTTCCCTCTCTTCAGAACTCCACCCAGCAGACCAGCCCAGCCCGGCTCGTGGCCCGCTTGCGCCACGTGGCTCATCAATAAATGCTTTATTTGGAGGTGTTTAAAAGAGTTTGCCTCCCGCTCGGCAAGCCTGGCAAGCTTCTCGTGTTGTATTTGATATGCCAAATTCCAGTAACATTATATTAGGTCATTCCCATGACCTAATATAATGGTTTGAGGCTCTTTATGTTCCTGTAGCAAGCCGATGCCCCTGGCTCTACTGGCATGAGACAGGACATATGGAGATATTACTGGTGCCCACTCTAGCAAACTAATTTCACTCCAATAAAAATTATTTTAAGTTTGCTAAACCCTTAGAGAAGCCTGTGATTTCTCTTGAGTGCATTTCTCTATCTTTCTTCCTCATCATAAAACCCTCCAAAATAAAAATCTGGTTGTACTTAAAAAATGGTTTAAGTAAAATGGTATTGTTTGTCATCATGATAATTCAAATTTGTCTCTTAATTTTATTTATTTATTCATTCATTCATTCATTCATTTATATATTTATTTTGCTTTTTTGGATCACAGCCATCAATGTTCAGGAATTACTTCAGGCTGTGCACTCAGGGATTACTCCTGGCAGTATTCAAGGCACCATATGGGATTCTAGGAATCCAACTGGGTCTGACACAAGTAAGACAAATGCCCTTCCCGTTGTGCTATCACTCCGGACCCTCTGAGTGCTTCTAGAAGCATCAATTAAAGTTAAAGGATAATTGGTTTGCTAATTCATTGACAAAGAAAAAGACCTGCCGTAAGTTGTTTCATAGTCAAGCTAATGACTATTTTTTACTCTTATTTACTCTTACTACACAAACTGTTTTGATAAATAAAATGGTCAAGCTAAAACAAAGTCTATATAAATAATTTGTCCTAAAATTTTTAGTAGAGGCCCACAAGATTTTACAGTTAAGCTTTTTAAGATAACATCTGTAGTGCATTTATTTCTTTTTTCAATGAATTTGCTGATCACAAATATCTCTTTAATTTTAAGTCAAATTTTTAAAAATAAGTTTTATGCATTAAGAATAATTATTTTATACATCACAGATTAATGAGTTCATTCAGTATTGGTATTCTCCCTCAGACTTATTTCACTTAACAAGATGACCTACTGTGCCACTCAGGCCTCATTGAACTGAAAGATTTCATCTTCCCTTATACATAATATCCTATCACATATCACTGTATCACTGTCTTCCCCTTTCATCATCGATTTTCTCGAGCAGGCACCAGTAACATCTCCATATGTCCTGTCTCATGCAAGTAGAGCCCAAGGGCACCTGCTTGCTCCAGGAACATAGAGAGCCTCAAACTATTCCATCAGGTCATGGGAATGAGGTCTATGATTGTTATTGGTATTTGGCATATAATATACAACACGGGTAGCTTGCCAGGCTCTGCCATGTGGATAGCATACTCTTGTAGTCATCTTTAAATCCAGCATTTATTGATGAACTGTGCGGCCTCAAAGCAGCCCTGCGAGCCAGGCTGTGATAGGCTGGTCTGCTGGGTGGAGTTCTGATGAGGGGGAAGACTGGATGTGGAAAATGGAGGCCCTCAATGAGTGGGGGTTGTTTGGCTTGTCGCTCTGCTGGGGTGGTGGGCCAGGGCTAGAACCCGCCATCCCTCCTGGATGCATCATGAGCGGCTGGGCACAGGGAGAGCCAGAGGCAGCTCTGCCCCATGTCTGTGAGTCTCTGGGTCAGCATACCTGGGCCATCACATATAAGTACCAAAAATTCTTCATCCATTCATCTGTTATTGGGCTTTTGAGTAATTTTCATATTTTGGCTATTATATTTACCACCATGCTTAGAACACCAGTATTTATTTTTTTTATGCTAAGGCATTTTACTTGAGGTGCAGATTAAAAGAAGAGAATGGCTAAAATATGTGAGATTGATTTTTAATTTTGGGAGAGGTCACCACACTGTTTTTTTTTTTTTTTGCTTTTTTGGGTCACACCCGAAGATGCTCAGGGGTTACTCCTGGCTCTTTGCTCAGGAATTTCTCCTGGCAGTGCTCGGGAACCATATGGGATGCCGGGATCGAACCCGGGCCGGCACAGGCCGGCCGCATGCAAGGCAAATGCCCTACTCGCTGGGCAATCACTCCGGCCCGACACTGTTTGATATTGAGAACTATGTTTCCACCAATGGTTCCTTTTTTCACTGCATCTCTACCAAAGCTGGATGCTTCCAAACTTTTTGACATATGCCATTTTCACAGTTGTGAAGTGGCATAATATTATCCTTTTATTGTCATATCCTAGACAATAGTTTATAATGCACTTTCTCATATGTCTGCCAGCCATGTATATGTCCTCTTTGGAGAACTACCTGTTCATCTCCTCTTGCAGTGTTTTGATGAGATTAATAGTCATTTGTTGCTAAACATTATGAACCCTTTAGATAACATAAAATTTAGTCCTTTATCTGATATATGATATGCAACTTTTAAAAAATTTAGTTGGGTGACTTTTTACTTTAGTTCAAGTTTCTTTTGCGAGGCAAACATGTTTTAGTGGGTATAGTCATGTTACAAAGCTTTTCTCTTCTTTTTTTAATCATTGAGAACACCTCATATACCCTTTAGAGTTCTGCCTATGTTTTTCACAATATAATTTACGGAATTGGGTTTAATATAAGACCTCTGATTAAAAAAAACTGATATCACCAGCATAGAGGAAAAAGGGGAGGAGGATAGAAAAACATAGACTAGACGTCACATAGGACACATGAGAGGGCTCTTGGGAACGTTGATGATGGGGAAAGTGCAGTAACTTGGTATAATAAACATAAAAGTAAACACTATTATACCCTATAACCTAAACTACAATAAAGTATGACATAAAGTAAAACTCACCTTTCGAAAAGTAAAAATTGATAGAAAAGTCGGCTTTTTTTTGTGCAAAACTGAAGATACAATAAATAAACTGATAAAACAAAAGTTGAGTGCCTAAGTTACTCCTTAATCAGAAGATACTATAATGTAGTTTCTGGAAGAAGTTAATGATCTATAATGTTGGTGGAAGGAGGAATATGAAGATTAATTTACAAACTTGTAAAAGAAACAGGAATTTATTAGTATTCTACACTGGTTTGATCCTGTGACAATCCTTTTGCTGACAACTAATTAAAGAAACACAACATAGAGTTAAAGAACAACTATTTTCCAGGCAAGTTATTATTCTTTAAAATTCATATTCATAAAGCTATAAAAATAAAAGTTTAAATGATACAGAGCTCTTAAAAAGACCAGATAAATGAATTTTATTAAATTGTAAGCAAGTAAAGCAAATTCTATTATTTCATTATACTAAAAACCATTAGTGACTCCTGGGGTTTAATAATAAGACATAGTTAGCTTTACCCTCAGGTCATTTGATATATTAAGTGACCTGTGGAGACTGAAAATGTTTTATGCTGTTTTCTATCTCTGTGACAGCAGGATTGGAGTAAAGATGATAAAGAACAGTCTTTGTGTATTAAAATGATCATAAATGAATATAAAAGATAAATTTAAAATTCATATCTCAACACGGCTGAGAAAATAGGTTCTGATTATAACATCAGAATTATAAAAATTAAATCCTCGAAATCCTTAGGTAATTGCTACTTTCTAAATATGGCTTTAGGATTGGACTCTGAAAGTATTTAATAGTTCAACTGTGATCAAATAAAACTTGGAAAAGTAGTATGCTAAATCTTCTTGTTTAGAGACATATAGCATTAAGACATCTGAAGTGCCATGATTTACAATATCATTAATGAAGAATCTTAAACATACATTGTTTGGGGGCTGGAGCAATAGTCTAGCGGGTAGGGTGTTTGCCTTGCATGCGGCAGGCCCATGCCGCCCGGGTTCAATCCCCGGCATTCCATATGATGCCCCGAGCACCGCCAGGAGTGATTCCTGAGTGCAGAGCCAGGAAAACCCCTGACCATTGCCAGGTGTAACCCAAAAAAGCAAAAAAATATACATTGTTCTAACATCACACATTCCAAGAAATGACTCCACCATTGTCTTGGTGCTTTCCACACTTTAGCCCCCTCCTGTGGTAATCTCAGTTCTGTAGACCTGTTCTCAGTTTCTGCAACTTTCAGCCATTTATTACCCCTTTACAATATTTATTGATGTAACACACCTGAGAGATATCATTTGTTATATCTAACTCCCCTTAAAAATAAATTTATTCATCATTCCTTACCACATAGGTCTATCCACATAGAGGCAAAATGGAATAATGACCTCAATATCAGACCTGAATCTATAAGGTACATAGAAGAGAACATAGGCAAAACTCTCCAACACACTGAAGCTAAGGCATCTTGAATGATGAAACATCACTGATTAAGCAATTGGAAACAAAGAGAAATGAATGGGACTACATGAAACTAAGAAGCTTCTGCACCTCAAAAGAAGTGACCAAGATAAAAGGACAGCCCACTGATTGGGAAACGATATTTACCTAATACTCATATGATAAGGATCTAATATCCAAAATATAAAGCACTGGTAGAACTTTACAGGAAAAATAATCCAACCAACCCCATTAAAAATGGGGAGAAGAAATGAACAGAAACTTCCTCAAAGAAAAAAATTCAAGTGGCCAAAGGACATAGGAAAAATATGTTCTTCATTACTAATTATCATGGAGATGAAAATCAAAGAAACAATGAGACAGAAAATCAAGGAAACAAACTCCCTCACTCCAGGGAGACTGATATATATCCCAAAGAACAAGAACAACTAATGTTGGTGCAGATATGGGGGAAAAGTGACTCTCATTCAAAGCTGGTAGGAATACCATCTGGTTCTGAATTTTGGGGAAATGATAAGGACATTCCTCCAAAAACTAGAAATTGAATTCCCATTTCATCCAGAAATATCACTATTGGGGATATACCCTGGAGACCCAAAACCACACAGAAGAAACCATTGGCTATTCTATGTTTATTGCAGCACTGTTCACAATACCCAGAATATGTAAACAACCTGAGTGCCTAAGACCAAACAACTGGATAAAGAAACTATGATCTGTCTATATAGCAGAATACTAAGCAGCTCCTAGGAAAAATGAAGTCAAGAAATTTGCCTATATATAGGTGGCCATGGAGAGTATCATGCTGCCTGAAATGAGTTAGGAGAAAGACAGATATAGATGACTGCATTCATTTGTAGGATATAAAAAATAGTATGAGACTAATATCCAAAGCCAGGGAAAAGGCTCAGGAGGACGTATCAATGGTTGGAATTTATCACAAGTGTGTGAGGCAGAGGGTACGTAAGATAGAGAATGGACAAGGTTGACAATAATAGTTGAAATAATAATACTAGACAAGAACTGAGAATTGAAAGTAAATAAAGGGGTATAGATGATAAAAGTAAAAAGAGTTATATATATATATATATATATATATATATATATATATGTAGAGAGAGAGAGAGAGAGAGAGAGGACATTAACTCTTTGCCAGATAAGTAGTAGGCAGATATTTTCTCCCTCTCAGAGAAGTTTCTTTCTATTTTGGTTATTGTTTCTTTTTTGAGGTATATACTCTAGACAGACTCTCATATCAATCAAACAGAATTCACAGCCCAGAGACAGATCTTCATGTAAATGGACAGCTGATCTTCAACAAAGGAGTAAAGAGTATGAAGTGGTCAAGGAAAGCCTCTTCAACAATTGTGCTGGGAGAGCTAGTCACACGTTAGGGAAGAAAAATACAATAGAATGAAGACCTTCATAGCAGACCCGATCTATAAATTATATTGAGAAAACATAGGCAGAGCGCCTTGTGGCACTAGATCTAAAAGGCATTTTCAATGTTTCACACAAAGGAAACAACATAAAATTAAATATATAGTAAATGCTATTTTTTTGCTTTTTGGGTAACACCCGGCGATGCTCAGGGGTTATTCCCTGGGATGCTCAGGGGGTTACTCCTGGCTCTTCGCTCAGGATTACTCCTGGCGGTGCTCAGGGGACCATATGGGATGCCGGAAGATCGAACCCGGGCCGGCATGGGCCGCTGGCGCAAGGCAAACGCCCTACCTGCTGGGCTATAGCTACGGCCCGTAAATACCATTTTAAAGCACACCAGTCTTAATTAGGTTAGAGGTTAATATGTAATATAAGTCAAGGCCAAGAGATGAGCTCAAGAGCTTAGAATTTCTGTCTTGCAGAAATAAGTCCGTGAGTTCAGTGCCTGCACATGCATTGATCATGATCAATTAAATAGTCTGTTGAAAGTTGGCGGATGTTTTCTTGTGATCCCTGTGCTGGAAGTGATTCCTGGACACACGTTAACCAGGTACTTCTGAAAGCAAAAGTGAAGGGGTTGACATCTAATAATAACAATTGATTTCCTATCATAGCAACAACAAAAGAGGACAGGAGAAGAGGGAAAATTAAGCTTTAAAATGTGAAATAGAGGGGGCGGAGCGATAGCCCAGCGGGTAGGGCATTTTCCTTGCCATGCTGGTCTGGGTTCGATCTCTGGCATCCCATATGGTCCCCGAGCACCGCCAGGAGTAATTCCCTGAGTGCAGAGCCAGGAGTAACCCCTGAGCATCGCCGGGTGTGACCCAAAAAAGAAAAAAAAAGAAAGAAAAGTGAAATAGAGCTTTAGATATAGTGCACAGTGTAAGGTTCTTGCCTAACATACAGCTTCATCATGACTGTGGTTCAAATCAGGAATCAGCACATACAGTTCAGTAGCATCCCTGGAGTGACTCTTGAGAAGTATCAGCTGTGGTTCTCTTGTCCTCCTCCACCAAAAAAAGAGCATTTTTAAAGGATTTAAATTCCAAACATTATGGCATCTTACATTTTACCTGTTGTATGTAGCTTGTCATTCAATTTTAGTTTATTTCTTGATGCTCAAGAGATATACTCAGTAGCTTTTAAAATTTTTGGAATTTACTGAGACTAGTTTTACTGTCCAGTATATGGTCTACTAATACTATGATAGATTAAATGTATATTGAAATAAATAGCATGCATTCTTAAATTATTGTATCAGAGTTCTATTTTTGGTAAATAACTATGATGGTTTACTTATACAAACCTCAGATAAAACTGGGAGTTATATTTATTTTTTTCTTTTATTCAATTTAATTTGCATGCTGTATTTAAAAACTATTATTGCATATTATAAAAAATATCACTATATTATTAGCAAATTTTACTCTATTTCACCTCACTCCCCATACTTAAAAATCTCCTTTCATTTTAATATTGTCATACCAATATTATCTTTGACATTATTTGATGTTAGCTAAGTAACTTCTACCTAAATAGCTATAGTCAAGAAGAGTCTTTCCATCAATAAATGTGGTATATAAAGCATTTATAGTTCATCCTGAAAATACTTTGACTATTTAGAAAGAGTCTTGAAATATTCTAACTCATATTTTAGTAGTAATGGACTTTTTGCTTCTGCATTTACTCTCTCTATGTATTTCTCTCCTTTTTTCTCTCTTTCCCTATATCCCATTCCACAACCACACACACTTAATATACAAAGGTAACTCATCACTTATCACTTGTCTTCCCATTGCTCATCGATTTGCTCGAGCAGGCACCAGTAATGTCTCCATTTGTCCATCAGTCCCAAGTGTATCCCAATGGCATCTGCTGGCTCCACGAACACGAAGAGCCTCAAACCGTTTATTCAGGTTTTTGACAAAGAAGTCTGACCGTCTCTTTGGTGTGCTGCCATGCATTCTTTTGACGTCCCATGGAATCCAGTAACATATGATTCTTTTAGTTTTTTGGTGACCATATAATTGAAAACCATAGACTCTTTTTAGTGACTACCAGTTTTGTTTTATTCAAACACTGAAAGTCTGTAACAGACAGGTTTAAAAAAATGAAGGAGCAGAGATTTAACACCCTTGATATGAAACTATGTTTTACTTGTTGGTCTTGTTGCTCAATATTTGATAATTGTTTTTCTTTTCCCCTTTTTTGGCTTTATTCATGCTTTTACCATGTTAGAAAATATTTAACTTTCAGAAAAATAATTTAAGAACACATGTAAGTAAAAGGATGCTGCCAGGTAAAATCAGTAATCTAAAATATAGATTCGATACACCAGAATTTGTAGCATTCTAGCAATAGTACAGCAGGTAGGGTACTTGTGCTGAAATTTCTCCCAATTTTCAATGACAAGAATTTTTCTTTTTTCTAAGTGATTTTAATTATTTTTAATACTGAATCACAGTATTTAGTACTGAGATATACATACATAAAGTTGCTTATGTTTCAGTCATATAATGTTCCAAATCCCATCCCTTCACCAGGGTACATTTCCCACCCTTAATATTCCCAATTTTCCTCTTCACCCATCAACTCTACCTGACTCTATGGCAGGCACTTCTCTCTGTCTCTTTCTCTGTCTCTCAATTTTAATTATTTGTTCTAAGCATGCCCTTATATGAATGATTTTAAGTCTCTAGATAAAAGATGACATAGATCATGGTTGCAACCAATGTACAACTGTGACTGTCATGTAACTTTAATGAGAACAAAATGAGCATTTGGATGTCAAAAGAAATATAAAGATTTCACTTAGAATTTTATCGCTATAGAACTGTCATTATCTAATATTCAAACATCAATTAAAGTAACTCTAGTGCTTTTAAAGGAGAACTACATTCTTGTTTGTGGCTTTTGTTAATATAAATCCAACAATCTCAATGTTAAGTAAATTTTTATTTGTGACAACCCTTGCTATTTAAACCAATAGTCATTTAAAGAAAAAATGGAGCATATAATAATTCTTTATGTCAAAATAAGAATGTTCACCCAAACTGTGATTCCCTGATCTGTTATAAATATCTTTGTAAAAATTAAAATTTAATTAATTAAAAGAAGCAAGAATGCTTGAGAAAGCAGAGAAAGAATGAAGAGGAGGAAGACTAAGAAAGTAGAAAAAGGAGGGAGATAACATAAGAAGAGACAAGGAAGAAAGAAGAAGGAGGAGAAAAAAGGAAAAAGAAGAAGTGCTTTCATCCCATCTTTCAGGACTGGAAGCATTCTCTATTGTTAGCCCTTACTGAAACATAAGTTCAAGTCAGAACTATGATACATTATTAATTATCTTCACCAAAGATGAATATTGTCAGATTTTGAAGGGTGTTTTGTTTCTGTTTCGCTTTGTTTTGGGGTCACATGCAGCTGTGCTCAAGGACTCCGTGCTCAGGGTTGCTGCTGCCATTTGCAGCTTACCTGGGATGGGGCAGGTGGGCCGAGTGGAAGATACATAACATTGACTTTGTACTATCATTCCAGTCCCAAATGCTAAAGATTTTCAGTGGATGAAAACAACATCAAAATTTTCAAATTGCTATTTTTTACAGTGAAACATAAAAAAGATATTGACTACAGTTGAAACAAAGACCACAAAATAAGACCTATTCTGTGGCAGAGCCAGCAGGAAAAAATAGATTAAAAAATGAATTATTTGCTCAGTGTTGTCATTAGAAATAACCAATTTTATACCGAAGGGATAAGCTATATTATTTCATAGGATATCTCAAAATTGTATAACAACCTATAAGATTTTAGAGTAAACAGCACCTTCTTTACAGAGTACCACTAGTAATCTCAATTTCTTTTTTTTAATTTTTTCTTTGTTTTTGGGTCACACCTGGCAATGCTTAGGGGTTATTCCTGGCACTGCACTCTGGAATTACTCCTGGCAATGCTCAAAGGACCATATGGGATGCCGGGGACCAAGCCCAGGGTGACCACGTGCAAGACAAATCTCTACCTGCTGTACTATAACTTGGGCTCCTTAATCTCAATCTCAATATCAAGAAAATGTTTTGATCCATTGCGCTAACCATGATTATTATAAAAGTAAATAAATATATTAATTAAAATTCAAAACAGTGAAAGTATCTCCTCCAAAACTCTACCTTTAGAGTCATGTATCCCAACAGTAAAAGAGAAGGTACTCAAAACAATCCCGCCCCTCGAGGTGTTGCATGTGTTGCATTGACAGGTGGCAGACAGGAGACAGACTTGTCCATACCCAGGGCTTTGTCCTGTGGGCCTGAATGGATGATGGTCTGACAAAGAAAATATCTGGGCCCCTCCGGTGAACCCAGAGCCACAGCAGAGCCTGGCAAACTACCTGTGTTGTAACTGATATGTCAAAAACAGTGACAATAATGGACCTTATTCCCAACTAATGGAGATATTATTGGCGCCTGCTAGAGCAAATCAATAAACAACAGGAAGACAAGTAATACAAGTGATACAAGTGATACTCAAAACAAATGACAGACTAGGTAAAACAACAGGCTGAATTTGAAAAATGAAAAATTCACCTTTCTGAAGTGCTTGCCAACTTTGACTCTCTTTTATACTAGTGAACTACTTGTGGATACAAGAAAGAAAAGGTCCAAACAAAGAAATGAGAGGAAACACACTAGAAAAAATAAAAATGAATTTAGATGACATGAAATGAAATATTCAATGGAAAGAAAACGCTGCAAAGTTTTAGAAGAGAACTCCCAGAAAGACCACCAACTGGGGACTCTTTGGCACCATAGCAGAAACACGGGAAGATGCCATAATTAACTACATCGAAAAAGAATACAACCGACTGGTTCAACACCTCCAAGGTTGTGCGAAGAATGCCAAGAGAGAAAGAAAGCGAAAGGACTCCTGTTTTAAAAAACTCTTGAGCTTATTCACCAACATGGCAAGGCGTGAGCCTCACTGACCAAATGCTAACGTCCAAGCTCGCAAAGCAGTGTAGAGAAGCAATATAGGAAGACCTCAAAGAGAGAAGAGCAGAAATACTGGCAGATACAGCAGAAGCACGGAAAAGTATTTGCAATGCCCACCTGTACTTCATCAACTATAAGACCAAAATGACTGCCCTCCGACATCCTAATGGATTGATCACATCTTCTAGAAAGGCAGTGGAGAAGATTTTCCATTACTTCTACTCAGATCCCTTTGATAGCCCCATCCACCTGCCCACATACCAAATTTCACAGGATGGATATGTCCCTCCCAATGTTCTCCCTTCTGAAATCCGATATGCCATTTTGTCAGTAAAGAAGCCAACAGCACCCAGCCCAGACAAAGTCAGACCCAAACTCCTGAAGAATCTGCCATCAGTTCTCATCAATACACTGGCTCGGCTCTGTGCACACTACCTGTCTGAATGCAAGGTGCTCTCCTAATGGAAAACCAGCAGGACAGTTCTACGGTTCAAGAAGGAGATATCCACTACATTGACAACTATCGTCCATCTGCCTATTGTCTGTCATCTACAAGCTGTTCACTTGAGTCATCCTGAACAGGATTGGCATAACATTAGATGAAGGACAACCATGCAAGCAAGCTGACTTCCAAAAAGGATTCAGCACAATCGACCATATCCACACAGTAACTAAGCTCATTGAGGTTTGTAGGGATTTCAAGATACTGCTCTGTCTAACATTCATTGATTAAAAGAAAGCCTTTGGTTTTGTGGAGACTGAAGCAGTCAGCGAAGTCCTAGCCAAACAGGATGTTCAAACCCAATATATCAAGATCCTTCATGAGCTGTATTATGGACTCACCACCAGGATCTCATCATTCTACAAGGAATTGATCATTGATGTCAAAAGAGGGGTTCAGCAGGGTGATACCATTTCACCAAAACTCTTCAGTGCCATCCTCAAGAACATCATGCGACTATTAGAATGGGAAGGAATGGGAGTAAAGATAGATGGTCGAAAACTACACCACCTCTTCTTCACTGGTGACATTGTTCTAAGAACACCAAACATTAGCCAATTGGCACAAATGCTGTCTGCTTTCTACCGAGAATGTAGAAAGATAGGTCAAACAACTGAATCTCAACAAAACTATGTTCATGGAAAATGAACTAGTTGCAGAGGCCCCATTCACTCTCAATGGAACACACATCTCTGAATCAGCAGTTATGTGTACCTAGGTCGAGAAGTCAACATGATGAACGACCTAAAACCTGAGCTGTGCAGGAGGAAGAGAGTGGTATGAAACACCTTCAAGAGCATCGAAGAAATAGCTAAAGGGACAAAGAGCCTCCAGCTCTGGGTACATGTCTTCGACTCCACAATTCTCCCTGCATTAACATATGCCACAGAGACCTGGGCTCTACGAAAGCAGGATGAGAACACTATGGGGTCTCCCAAAGAGGACTCAAAAGAGCTATGCTTGGAATATCATGCATCACTCAAGTGAGAGAAGGAATCCGGAGTTTTGACCTCTGTTGACTATCCAGAGTTGGGCATGCAGTCTTGTTTATTTGCCAAGGCATTGAAAATCAGATGGGATGGACATGTAATGCGATTTGGAGATGACTTCTGATCTAGAGCCGTTACTGACTGTGTGCCACGGATGTCAAACATCACGTGGCCACACACCTACAAAATGTCAGACTTCTTTATCAAGACCCTGAATGAACAGTTGAGGCTCTTGGTAATCCTGAAGCAACCAGATTCCATTAGGCTACACTGGCACATGATAGGGTCAAATGGAAATGCTACTGGCTTCCGCTAGACAAATGGATAAATAACGGGATGTCAAGTGATCAAGTGATCATGAAATGAAATATACAAATGAATATAATTTGTTAATGTACTTTTAGAGTAATGTGTTATTTTTTGAATAATAACTTTTAGAATAATAATGTTAATTAATGTTCTTTTAGAATAACATCACAGAGGAAAATACCCAAATTTCTCAATTAACTGAAAGACTGTTGAATTTTAGACAAATAAAGTATCATTGTAAAAGCACTATGATAACACATATAAGCACACACAAATTTTACAAAATTATTCTCAATGACAAGTTAAAGAAGAGCCTGGCAAGCTGCCTGTGTTGGATTGATATGTACTCATTTACATATATTTAGAATATGTAAAATTAACCTATATTGACAAATACATGAAAATAATTCCCTAAATACAGGAAATGATACCAAGAGACATGATTAAAAGAAGGATCAACTAATATTTCAACAATAATGGTTATGTTATCTTAAATAGTGAAAAAATGTGTTCATATAAGAATGTTTGTAAGATATGTTAGATGTGCAGATGACCTATACCATTAGAATCACCTTTGAGCTCTGCTCCTTGTGACCAGCTCCCAAACACATAGGCATGCACATAAAGCAATTTATGTTAAAACATATCATTTTTTCATTCAATGAAAATGATAAAGCTTTACTTCCATTTAAAGCTTTTTTTCTGAATAACTGAAAAACATACATTACACTACTACAGCATTCAAAATCTGTCTAGTGATAAAAAGATTATCTGGCTGTTTCATTTGTTTGCTTGCTTTGGGGGACACACCAGGTAGTGATCTGACTAATTCTTGTTTTTGTGCTCAGGGATCAATATTGGTGGAGTTTGGGAAACCAGAGGGGTACTAAGAATTGAAGGGCACTTTTGGATTGAATCTGTGTCAGCCATGAGCAAGGCAAGCACCCTCTTCACTGTACTATTCTCCAGTAACCAAAGGTTACATTTTTAGTGTCTGTTATATGTATTTTAAGGTCTGCTATATTTCAGAAAGTGTAAGAAATAATTTGTTGTTGAGTTGTTGAGTATTTTTTTTCTTGTGCCATTATTCTTGCATGAAAAAGTAAATAGACCAAAATACTGCTTGTGGAAAATAAATATACCCAACTATGTAAAATTCTGTTCCTTAATCTACTTTTAAAGATGTGTTAATATCTTTAAAATATCTTTAAATAAATAATATCTTTAAAATAAAAAAGAAATAATTTGTTGTTGAGTTGTTGAGTTTTTTTTTCTTGTGCCACTATTCTTGCATGAAAAGTAAATAGAACAAAATACTGCTTGTGGAAAATAAATATACCCAGCTATGTAAAATTCTGTTCCTTAATCTTCTTTTAAAGATGTGTTAATATCAGAAATATGCCATATTTGCTCATAATCAGTAGTTTTTGTTATGTTCCAGGCATTGAATTAAGTGCTCTTTAGACACTAATTTTCTCAACATTTTTTAAAACACTATAAAGTATATAATAGTGTTATTCCAATCTTAATAGATACAAGAACTTTGGCTGTGGGAGGTTAATGTAAAGGTTGTCATGAGGTGATTGAAGTCCCCTATCCAAATTTATATACCCAACATTTCAGAATGTGAACATATTGGAAAATAAGGCTGTTTCAGAAATAATAGTTTAATTTAATATAGGCCACACTAGAATAGAGTGGGTTACAAAACAAGTGTGAATTGCATCTTTATGAAAAAGGACATTTGGATATAAGCACACATGTTTGCACACACACAAACACACAAAACCATGTGAATGTACATGCAGAGGACTGGATGATTTAGTGAAACCAAGGTATGCAGAGATATTTTACAGAATTTTAGTATTAAGAAGCTACAAGAAAAGCCATGGAACCAATTATCTTCCCAGATCTCAGAGAGAACTAATTCCACTAGGAATTAGAAAAGCTACACAGTGTTAAGGGCTTATTCTTGGTTCTGTTCTCAGGGATCACTCCCGGCAGAACTATGGTGCCACATGAGAAACCAAGGTTTGACCAGGAGTAGGCCACATGCTACACAGGTAAGTATCTTCCCGCTGTATGATCTCTCCAACTCCTGTAACAAATGTGTGCTACTTAAACCTCCCTTTATGTAGAACTTTATTATTTTACAGTATATCACAAATTAATACAGTGATAGAATCCAAATATTTCACTACTGTGTATGTAGGAATCTATATATTTTCAGATTATATTGTATTATAAAACACATCATAAATGAAGTGGTCTCGGTTCTAATAGGAGACATAGAAACAAATTAGAGGAAAGAGCTCTAGAAACAGAAATAGGCTGTTAATTGAAAGAAGTCTAAAACTCTGAGTGTGGCATTTGCTGTATGTTTCCTGTGTAATGGAATTGGAGGAGAGAGGAGATTACCCTAGTAGAAAGAAAGGAAAGGAAGAATCAACTTAGAAAAAATTTCACTTGTCTTTCCTTTTTCTTTATTTGTATATTGATAAAGTTGAAGCACAGTAAAATATAATCCCTTTATTTTTAAATCAAAATAACATTGGTTTACAAGATTGGGTATGCTTACTGGTACAATTATATACCTCTTCAAAATATTTTTATACATTTAAACAAAAATACTAACCCTAACCCTAACCCGCATGTGGCTGTGTTTAAATTCTGGTTGAATGAAAAATCCAAGAATCTGTTGAGACAACAATATTCACTATAAAATGAAGAGGGTTGGTAACATTAGGCAATAATAGCACTCATAATAAAGCATGCCTGCTTTAAAATTTTAGAAAAATATATCTGAAAGCCAAAAATCAATAAGTAACAAAAATTTTTTTCTCACTTTGAGATTTCTTTGTGGTATCACTTGTATCAGTTGTATCACATGTCTTCCCTTTGATCATCAATTTGCTCGAGTGGGCACCATTAACATCCCCATATGTCCTGTCACATACTAGTAGAGCCCAAGGGCATCTGCTCGCTCCAGGAACATAAAGAGCCTCAAACTATTCCAGCAGGTCATGGGAATGAGGTCTATAATTGTTACTGGTATTTGGCATATCAAATACGACATGGGTAGCTTGCCAGGCTCTGCCATGCAGGTGGGATACTCTTGTATTTGCCTCTAATCTTATATATTTATTGATGAACTGCACGTCCAGAAAGCAGCCGCATGAGCCACACTTGTGATCAGCTTTTCTGATGGGTGGAGTTGTAATTACAACTCTTTGGTTTCTTAGGTTAGATTTATACTTATTCTTAAAAAACTAAGTATTAATGGTCAGAGAGGTAACTTAGAAGGGTGGAGATTAGGGGCCGGAGCCATAGCCCAGCGGGTAGGGTGTTTGCCTTACATCTGACCCGCCCTTGCTGGCCTGGGTTCTATCCCCGCATCGCATATGGTCCCCCCGAGCACCACCAGGAGTAATTCCTGAGTGCAGAGCCAGGAGAAACCCCTGAGCATTGCCAGGTGTAACCCAAATAAAAGCAAAAAAAAAAAAGGTGGAGATTATAGTCATAAGACCTGAGTTCAATTCCTAGCAATTCAAAGCCACTGAGCAGTGCAGGGTGCGGATCCAGCACCACCAACAGCCCAAGTACTAGACTGTGATAGCAAGATAGTCCTGGCACCTTCTGGTGGCCAACTCCTAAAAAAGTGAATTTATTTAAAGTCAAAATGTTTGCCATTATATTTTTCTTTAAATATGAGAAGACATTATTCATTAATGTAGTCAACTGTGTTGATTCTTTCCATGTATTAAAAAAGCTTTCTTAAAAAGCAGCTAAGCAAGTATATTGTTATTCACTTATGCACACAGAGCTGTGGCAAAATGAATAAAGGCACTGCCAGGAGTAAACTCTGATCATCACAAGATATGAAGCAGAAAAAAAAAAGAAAATAAAAAGGAGAAAGGGGGGAAAAGAATAACAAAAGAGCAAAAGAAACAGAGTTTATTGGTACATATCTCGGGTCAGATTTTCTAAAACTAAAGCCTGAGATGGGTTTCTGCACACAGGAGAGATATTCTCAGAATGAAATGAGGAAGAAGAATAGGACATGAAGAGAAATTTGAGCAAGCATTTGGTTCTTGCTGGGGAGTAAATTCAGCCTGGTGTTCTGAAGGCTTAGGCAACATAAAGTATACCCCAGACCTGTCCCTAGTAGAGGCAGTATTTTGTGGCCTTGTTGTTCTTAAGTGTTCTTAATGGAGGCTATCTTTTGTGGCCTTGTTCTTAATTGTTCTTGATCGAGTCAGTCTTTTATGAGTCCACTTTATTCATTTGTTGATCTCCAATTGATCCTGGTAAAGAGATGTTAGTTTAAGTATCTATCCAGCTACTGTAGTTCTCTATGGAGGACTCAGTTTCAAATTTGTTCTTTCCAATAGACAGAGTAAAGATTTTCATGAATCTTGCTGCTTATATCTTAACCTTTGCAATTTGAAATCAGATACGATGGGATGTTTGAAACCCTAGAAATTGGTAAATACTCCAAATAAGAGACTTATTTTTTCCAGACAGCAGTTTCACTAAAATTTGCTGAACTGTTGATAAAGAACTTTAAAAGGGATTTTGGATACTCTGAGAGATATGAATTAATAATCACTCTTAATATCTCCCAGATCCAACTACTTAGCACAATAAGTTAACTTTATCCAGGCATAGGTTTTCCAAGATTTTTAGTTATTTATACCCATGAAAATTGGAAATAAAATGACTTAAGAATTAAATGTGATTGGGGCCGGAGCGATAGCCCAGCGGTAGGGCGTTTGCCTTGACGCGGCCGGCCCGTGCCTCGGGTTGGATCCCCCGGCATCCCATATGGTCCCCCGAGCACCGCCAGGAGTAATTCTTGAGTGCAGAGCCAGGAGTAACCCCTGAGCATCGCCGGGTGTGACCCAAAAAGCAAAAAAAAAAAAAAAGAATTAAATGTGATTATGAGAGCAGTATTATTACTGGATCTTTATTTATAAAACAGCTTCAGAATTTGGAGGTAGCAGCCATCAGTATCACCCTCCCTAGGACAGGTTGCTATTTAAATTTACTAATATAGTAAGAAGAAACAATGATGGGATTTTTCACAAAGCAATAAGAATTTTAGGGCTTCCATTTAGTCTTTCCACTACTAAGAATGTTGTTTGACAGGTCAAAGAATCTGTGAGGAGACTGTACAACTGCTGGATATATTCATTACAGTTATATAGTTTGGGAACTTAGAATATAATCATTAAAAAAGCTTCAAGAGTTTGAATCCAGTAGTTCAGTTATAAAGAGATGGCTGGATATTCCTAGTCTAAAAGAATGATAGCTCTTTTCAGTGAGGTCGGAGTCCTGACTGCCATTCCAAACTTCTCAGTTTGCAAAGATGCAGGTGGGGTGTTGGCCTTTAATCCCCAACCCAGGTTTGATCCCCGTCTCCATTAGGGTATTCTAACCCACGATGGGGTGATCCCTGAGCATACCTAGGAAGAAACCCTGAGCACCACCTGGCATGGCTCCAAAACCAAAGTCAAAATAAGTGTTACTATCACACCATATTTAATCTGAGATTCTAACTTTTTCAATATTACCAGGTCTTTAGTCATCAATTCTGTTTGATAGAAATTTCTGGTTTCTTAGTGAACTTCTGTTTTTCCTCTTCATTGCACTTTAGTTATTGTATTGCTTCAGCAAATTGAATGTCCCTCTGAGTCACTCATCACCTCATCGGGAACAAAACACATATTGGCATATTATATAAGCTTTGTCTATCATTGCTTCTTTTCCAAGTATATGTATCTGTTTCACAGTTATCCAAGCCATTCTAGAATATTTTTTAATTTACTCTGGGCAATCAGAATTTCTAAGTCCCTCCAGATCATTTATTGCAACAGTATGTTACATTAGTTTTCAGCAGTCTTCACTAAGGTGATAAACACAAACTGAAAATATGAATACCCAATATGAGAATACCCAATGTGAGAATCTCCTATGTCTACATATGTTGATATGCAAATTTATGTACAATAATACTCAATATAGGCTTAAGACATTATATAATAAGTTTAAGTCATGTTATTTACATTTGTATAAATATAAATTATATTATACAAATATAATACTTTTTAATATAATATAAATATAATACTTATTATATAATAAGTATAATTTGTGTACTTTATATTTGTATCACTAATAAGTATATTTGCACATAGAGAGAGAGAGACAGAGAGAGACAGAAAGACAGAGAAAGAGAGAGTGAACACTGAGTCCTCTGTTTTCCTAAACTTTCTAGATCTGCAAATGTTTGTTTTATCGGTGTTTGAAGAGTGACCAAACGCCTATCCTCATCTCTGAATATTATAAAAAGGATTCCACAGCAGCTCTTTTTTTTAGAGACCCTAATACTTTCTTTTGAAAAGGATGTTTGGACATAACAGACTTCACTGGGATTATGATCTCCATGTTTCTTTGTAGTTTAGACTTTTTGGTTCTGGTCTTTAGCCTGCCTTTGAGGAAGCAAGTATCTTCTTAATTGTTTAATTAACTGCCATACACATTTTCTTTTATGTATCACTAATACTTAGTTTTAGTTGGCTATAATATACTATCAATGAAATTGAGGTACTTAGCACTACATTCAATAATGATTAAGGTTATTTATTAAACTCTGAAGAAATTGTTCAGCATCATTCATCTCTATCAACCAAATGTGAAAATTGAACAAGTGCAAAATTATGCCATTACAGCAAATATCAATATTCTACCTACACCAAATGATGAGATTTTTGCCAACATTAAAAATACAAGTGTACCCTATCCTTCAAATCCATCCCTTACATGTCCTGCTTAGTATGATTCAAAATACCAAGCATTTTCCACTGAGATTCCCTGAAAGTAGAACATGTGTAAGTAATTTTGAAGAAAGTGGCATGTTGATGATTACTCTAGAAGAGAAAAAAAGAAGAGCAAAAGGAGACCGGTTCAGAAATCTAACTAAGATTTTGTGGTGCCCCACTGAGAATACTGTAACACATGGCGAATCACTGAATTGGTCTTCCATGAGAATCAATGTTTTCAAAATCCATGTCTTAGTCTTTGGACTCACTTATGGTTGGGTGGACACTGACCCACTATTCCATTCCACACAATGAGTTTAATGCAGGTTGCTCTGTTGTTTAGTATCTCGAGGCCTGACATGAATGTGTGTGACTAATAAACATCACAACTGAGTTTGCAAGTTAGCACAGCCAAATGTGCAAGCTCCCCCATCACAGCAATGCTAAAATGAAAAGAAAGTTAAAATTAATAAATTAGCTTATCAGTTCATTTGAAACTGGGAAATTACTACTTAAACAAAATCACAGTAAGGTTTCTCCTCTTCTGTTTTCTTTTTTATGGAACCACCATAAAAAGTTTTTAGACTAAAGAAAAGCTTTTATTACTGCATCTCTTTCTGCTATGAAAATCATGCCTCTGATATTTGAGTACTGAATAGTCTCTTCCAGGGTTGGATGTAATACAGACCCACTCATCTTGCTGATAAGTAATGCTCCAAGCATTTCCGGCCCCAGGCAGAGAGGAGCATTATTATCATTACAGTTTAGTAAGACTCCAAGCCTATGATGAAGAGTCATAGGACTTAATACAATATAATATCATCTCCCTTGTTCTGCTTTTCTTGAGAACACAAAACACCAGGATATCTTAATAGTGGGGATAGGTGCTGAAACCACATCACTCACAACTAGCCATCTCAGTTGTTAAAGTGTAAAGATGCCTTTGAAATCCCAAAAGCCATTGAGCCTTTCACAATAAGTATTTCCTTTCAGAGACTGGAGTACAAACTCACCTCTTTAGCTGTATCAAGGTTTGCACTGTTCATAAGGCAAGACACAATTGTGAATTTGATCCATTTAAACCAAGACTACTGCTTAAAACACATTCTAATAACATGGTTGTTGGGGAATTAATGACATAGTTGTTGGGGAATTAATCCATTCCTCCCCTTCCTCCTCATCAGAGTTTGTAAGAATTTTAGGGAATCTCTCAAATTGAGATTCAGTCTCCATCAGAGGGACATCTATGCCTTCTGAGGTATTAACTACACACAGATTTTCAGTTTGAGAGTCTGCCTCCTCTGGAGGTTTCTTTTCTTCCTCTAGGTTATTTTCAAGCTTTAAAATCTCTTTGCTAGATTTAATTTCATGACTCTCTCTGAAAGAAAAGCAGGAGTTACAAAAGTCGTGACTACTGCTAGTATCTGAAAAAAACAGGTGAAGCCAGAACAAAGGAAAGACTTTGGAGAAGTAACCCATTTTAACTCACGGTTCAAGTTCTGCTCCCAGCTTCAGGAAAAGTTCATTAACATCTCAGTGGGACCTGAAAATGCAGGGGTGCCCACCCAGGGACGCCAGAGGTCAGGGATGCCACCGGGTCCCCAACAGTACAGGGAAGTGAATTCCCTTCTACCTCCAAAGCCGGCGAGGAATGGATGAAAACTTAGGAATCCGGCACAGGTTTTAAAATGCTTTACTTATCACAGGTTCAGGCATACAAATCAGCAATAGGAAAAACCCTGTGCTTAGGATTCCTGGCTAGAACCCCAGCCACGTGTAGGCCAAGATGGTGGCCACCACGTGTCAAGGACCTGTAAAAAGGAGACAAAGACAAGATTCCCAGGAAGAGTGTGGAGCCCAAAAAAGAGAGAGCCCAAAAAGAGAGTGCAAGAGAGGAAGCAGGCTAGTTTTATACCCCTGCAACTCAGACCTCCCAAATTATGGGAAGCAGGCAGGGTCAAATACCCTCAGGTAATTTCTCCCAGCAACTCACCTAGGCTCTTTTATATGCTAAAGTCTTGAGCCAAGATCTACCTGGAAAAGTCTTTATAGGGTAGAGAAGTGGGTTTCTGAGATGGCATATCTCTGTACCAAAGACTATACCAATGCCAGTTAAATATTTCTCCAAGCCTTCACAAGAGTCTAGTCTACTTCACAGGGGTTTTGTATTTTAGTTGCTTTTGAGTTGTCAGGGAAGCCATGCTTGCTTGCTTGGAGGCAAACAGCATTTCTCTCTGGTCTAATCACTTAGAGATCCAACATGGCCAGGCAAATCTGCTGGTAAGATCTAGCTAGTCCCATAATGATTGTGGTAGCATAAGAGAATATTAATACCAGCCAGTATAGAATACATGATCAGATAAACTGCCACATTTAAACTACCCCCTATCTACAGAGTGACCTGAAGGAGGCAATCCAGGGCAGATGCAGAGGCTTTAGTCCTGCAACACATGGTATTTTGGATGAGAAGATTTTAGATGAGAAGGTATCATAGTTGCTTTATTTGGGAGCTTATATGGGAGGGTCTTTGGGGGGAGGGGATCAGTTGTGCTCAGGGCTTACTCACGGATCTGGCTTACAGATTATACCTGGCAGTGCTGGGAGAGTGCACCTGGAGGTCTGGCTCCCCTGACCTGTACCCTGATGTTTTTTTTTTGTATCCAACCACTTCTCTATCCCATTCCACAAAACAGAAGGGTCACACCCGACCCTTATATGGGGTATCAGGGAATTTTAAACCAGGGATTTTCATGTGCATGGCAAATGTCTTACCTACGTACTATTGCTCCGCAACCTTAATTATATTGTTTTTCAGTGTTTATTAAAGCCCTTTTGTATGCTTACTTAACCCTTTTCTTTTCCTACATTTTTGGGCTGTCAAATGATATAATGTGTTTCCTGCCTGTTGTGAGACTTTTACTGAAGACTTTTGCTAAAACCTACAGAATAATATATTTTTGGCTTTTTGGGTCACACCAGGCAATGCTCAGGGGTTACTTCTGGCTCTATACTCAGGATTTACTCCCGGCGGCGCTTGGGGGACCATATGGGATGCGGGAATCGAACCCATGTCGGCCACTTGCAAGACAAAATCTTACCCGCTGTGCTATCGCTCCAGCCCCAGAATAATATTATTTTAAAGAATAGCTTTGCTTCATATTTATTTCTTAGTTTTCTATGGCATTAAATTAATAATAGTCTTTTTTCTTTAATTATTCCCTTGTCTGATACATTTAAGGTTTCCTCAGTGTGTTTAAAAGTCAAGCACTGGAGCCATCCTTATGCATTAGTGCAAGGGCATCAGTTAGGCTGGCTTGTCACATTACATAAATTTCTTCTGTAAAGTAAAAGGGCTTGTTCCTGACTCTGCTCAGATATCACTCCTGGCAGCTCTAAGGATACTATGTGATAGCAGGGATGAAGCCTAGACTATCTGAATGTAAGTCAAGCACCTTACCATTGGTATTATTTCTCTAGTTGCAGATAAGCATTTTCCCCTAAATTTTAGCCATCTAAAATAACCACAGGTCATTGGAATAACAACAGGTCATTCCTGATCTAGACAGATTTTCTAACCTTAACATAATCAACACCATTCTCAATCACTCTTAGATAAGCTCCAATTCTTTTTTCCTCTCAGAAAGTTTTTGTAAAAAAATATATCCCCATATTAAGGCAATTTAATAATTTATAGGGACTAATTATAGTATTTTTCCAATTATTTTCACAGACTTTTTTCCATATAATGATAGTAGATTTATTGTTATCACCTAAAATATATTGCAATGTGAGATGTTTAATAAAATTAGCTATATATTCTTTTTTGCTGCAGGAATCGTCAGAAACATTACAAAGAACAGGAAAAATGCATTTTCTATTATATTTCCTTATAAAGAAATCAAATGTTCTTGGACATAAATGTTTTTGGAAAACAACATGCAAACTGTGATTGAATGTATATATATAGAGATTATACTTTTATAAAATAAAATTCTGTGAGCAGAAAAAGAATAATTATTTATTACAATTTAAAAGCTGCTTCAATAGGAGGGGGAAGCATGATAACCACTTACAGTTATTTAGAACAGTTTAAAGAAGCCTCTATGTTATTACTGTCTATAAGAGAAATCTGGGCTTCTAAAATATCATAATTAGAATCATATTCTACTTTTTTGTTTAAGTTTTATGTTATGTAGAAAGTTTATGAAATTGCATGTCTGCTCAATGAAATAATAATTAGAAAGCATGCTCATGCATATGCATATGTATATTTGTGCTCAAAAAATTATTTTGAATTTCTCTGGATATTGAGGAATTAGCTCTATATTTCAATACCATTAGATAAATGAAGAAGAGAATCTTTATGAAGTTAAATTTTATAGATGGATAATAATATATGTGAAAATATGAAATAAATTAAATTTCCATTTGAAATTGCCTGATATTTAAATTAGTAAAGAGTTCTTCAAAATTAAACTATAATAAAGAAATTCCTCAGTCTATGTATTATGAAGCTTGATGAATTAGAGTTAATACTTATTCTAGATCAATCAAGTTTCATTTATTGAACCACTTATAGTGACAATGAGTCTTTTCGATGAGGCTATTTGTACATAGACACAAATTACCCACTGGAGCCATGGTAGAAAGGCATGATTGATGATATTTGGTTTAAGATGTTTTTATATACTAATTATATTAAGTGAAGAGAATATAGATAGTAGAAGCATTTCATCACATATGTACAAATGGAAAAAATTGGAATATGCTGAACAAATTAAGGCATCCATCATGCTAAATTTCTAATATTTTACTTACTTCATTTCATTTATTTTTATTAAGTCACCAGATTTACAAAGTTATTCATAGTTCAGCCTCAGGCATACTGTGTTCTAACGTTAATTCAATCACTTTCATCAGCTTCCCATTACCAGTATCCTCAGTTTCCTTCCCACCCTCTAGTCTGTCTTGACAGCCACATTTTTAAGTTGGTTGCTGCAGTTTGGATCACACTCTTATAGTTTTACATATGTATATATATATAACATATATAAAATATATAAAAAATATATAGAGAGAGGTACCATGTCTCTACACAGATCGGTCCAAGACCCCTGTCCCTGTTATCTCTTGTCCACCTCTTCTTAATTAACTCCCTTGGTCTCTTTCCTCTTATGCTTTTAAATTCTATAATTAAGAACCAGAGTAACTAGGTATCTCCATTTTGATACCTTGCATTAAATATAGATCACAGAAACTGGACATCATCTGATAATTGTTTTTCTTCTTATGACTTTCCTGGCTTCAATGATCCTGTAGTTTCATCCAAGTTGTAGCAAATTGTATAATTTCATTCTTCCCTGCAACTGCATGATATTCTATTGTGTATTAATAATACATACCATATCCTCTTATTTGTCATTGGATATTGATGATGATTCCATATTCTACCTATAGTGCTAAGTTTTGCAATGAATAATTGTGCACACGTGTCTTTTGAATGAATGATACATAACCTGGAGGTAGATAGTAAGAAGTGACAAACATGTCCCTTTGAATTAATGATTTATGTTTGGAGCAAATAGCAAGAAGTAAAATTTTTGATTCAAATAGCAATTTTATTTTTATTTTTCTGAGAAAAGTAATTTCTGAGTCATGGCAATTTTAAGTTTCTTTATTACCACATCCCCAGAAATACAGATTGTTCCAGTTTTGTTGTTGTTGTTGTCATTGACTTTTTGTGTTCTTGGAGATTCAGAGGTACTCAGGGTTTATCCCCTGACTCTACACTCAGAAATCACTCCTGGTAGTGCTTAGAGGACCAGACACTGTGCCAAAAATCAAACTCAGGTCAGGATGTGCAAGGCAAGTGCTTTGCCCTCTGTACTATCTCTTTGATCAATTTGTAGTTTTTCAAGTATGTGGGTTATCACTGGTATGATACATATTTTATTATCATGTTGATTTTAATTTCCCTGATAATAAAAGATGATCACCACTTCTTAATTACCTATGGGTAATTCATGTATCTTTATCACTGAAACACTTTTATTATTTGATCAATCTCCTCATTATTTGATCAAGTTGTTAGTTATTTTGGCTGTTGATCTTTGTGTGTTTATTATAAATCCTGGATAATCACTATTATCCAAAATAATAAATGAGGAATAGAATTTTCAAGTTAAATATGAGACTACTTAGGCTTTCCCTATTTTACCTTGTTGCATGATAGGTTAACTAATAAATTATCAGTCCATTTTTAAAAATTGGAAGCACTTTTCTGCTTAACTGTTAGTACTACTAGCTATCATTAGAGGAAATGAATGAAAAGTTACCCAGTGACTGAAAACACTGCTCTCAAAGTGGATGTGGCTTTTGATTAATGCTTTTGATGAATAAGCTCTCCCTATTTTCTTGTGCAAAAAAAGGTCCAAAATATATTTTAATTTGTCATAACAAATAAACAAGTAACCAAGCTCATTGAGGTTTGTAGGGAGTTCAAGATTCTGCTCTGTCTCACGTTCATTAATTTAAAGAAAGCCTTTGATTCTGTGGAGACTGAAGTGGTCATCAAAGCCCTAGCCAAACAGGGCATTTAAACTTCAAACCCAATACATCAAGATTCTTCATGAGCTGTATTACAGATTCATCACCAAGATCTCACCATTCTACAAGGAAGTGATCATTGATGTCAAAAGAGGGGTTCGGCGGGGTGATACCATTTCACGAAAACTCTCCAGCACCACCCTCGAAAATGTCATGTGACAATTAGAATGGGAAGGAACGGGAGTGAAGATAGACTGACAGCAACTACTCCAGCTCTGCTTCGCTGACGACATTGTTCTAATAACACCAAACATTAGCCAAGAGGCACAAATGCTGGCTGACTTCGACTGAGAATGTGGAAAGACAGATCTACAGCTGAATCTTAACAAAACTATGTTCATGAAAAATGAACCAGTTCCAGAGGCCCCATTCACTCTCAATGGAACAAACATCTCTGAATGCAGCAGTTATGTGTACCTAGGTCTCGAGAAGTGAACATGATTAGTGACCTAAAACCTGAGCTGCGCAGCTGGAAGAGAGTGGCATAGAACACCTTCAAGAAGATCTAAGAAATAGCTAAAAGGACAAAAAAACCTCCGGCTCTGGGCACATCTCTTTGAATCCACCGTTCTCTCTGTAATAACATATGCCTCAGAGACCTGGGCCCAATGAAGAAAGGATGAGAATGCTATTACCCAATGAATGCAAAATTTTTTTTTCCTAGAGTGTAGCAACAGCAAAAAATTAAGTATAAACATTGTGTATCACTTGTATCACTTGTCTTCCTGCTGCTCATCAATTTGCTCGAGCAGGCACCAGTAATGTCTCCATTAGTCCCTGTTGCATGCTTGTAGCCCAAGGGCCACTACTCACTCGAGGAACACGAAAAGCCTCAAACCATTCATTCAGGTCATGGGAATGAGGTCTATTATTGTTACTGTTTTTGACATATCAAGTACAACACGGGTAGCTTGGCAGGCTCTGTTATGCAGGTGGGGTACTCTAGGTATTAGGCAGGCTCTCAGTTTTTTGCATTTACTGATGAACCGCATGGCCACAAAGCACTTCGCACACAATGGGGAGAGCCAGTAGCAGTTCTGCCCCATGTATCTATGTCTCTGGGTCATGGCCAACAGCCCAGGAGCAGTTTGTGTAAATATATATATATATATATAAAATAATTATAATTAAAGGTTATAATATATCTATATCATATAATAGCTAAAACTGAATATTAATAATGGAGGCTATCTTATGCCTTCTTCTAATTACAGGAGAAAGATTTCTGGAACTGGGATTACTGGATACAAAAGTAGATCAGTCCCAGAGAGGGATGTCACTACCAAGTGAATTTACGGTGCAGGAAAAATAAAATCAATTATTTTCAAATAAAAGGCTTATAACAAGAGCAGTTCCTAGAGAGACAAAGGCATCCTTCAGCATGACCTTAGCCTTGGATGGTTTCGCAACTTAGTCCAATGTTGTCAGCCAGTGCTAACTTAAATCAGAAGTCATGTTAATCCACCCGTTTGATAAATACTTTGAGGTGGAAAGTGGCCATGGGGACCATTCAGCAGGTAATTTTATCTTGATCACTTGATCACTTCACTTGAATCCCGTTATTCATCGATTTGCTCGAGTGGGCGCCAGTAACATTTCCATTGGACCCTATCACGTGCCAATGTAGCCCAATGGCATCTGGTTGATTCAGGAATATGAAGAGCCTCAAACCGTTCCTTCAGGGTCTTAACAAGGAAGTCTGACCATCTTGTAGGTGGGCGGCCACGTGATCTTTTGACATCCCGTGGGATCCAGTCGGTAACGGCTCTAGTCCAGCGGTTGTCTCCAAATCGCATTACATGTCCAGCCCATCTGAATTTCGATGCCCTTGGCAAACGAGACAGCGTCCCGGATTCTGGAATAGCGACGGAGGTCAGAACTCCGATTCCTTCTCTCACTTGAGTGAGACGTGATATTCCAAGCATAGCTCTTTCGATGCCTCTCTGGGAGACCCGAATAGCATTCTCATCCTGCTTTCGTAGGGCCCAGATCTCTGAGGCGTATGTTAATGCAGGGAGAACGGTGGAGTCAAAGAGATGTGCCCGGAGCTGGAGGTTCTTTGTCCTTTTAGCTATTTCTTCGATGCCTCTGAAGGCATTCCATGCCGCTCTCTCTTCCTCCCTACGCAGCTCAGGTTTTAGGTCGTTCATCATGTTGACTTCTCGACCTAGGTACACATAACTGGTGCATTCAGAGATGTTTGTTCCATTGAGAGTGAATGGGTCCTCTGCAACTAGTACATTTCTCATGAACATAGTTTTTCTTCAGATTCAGCTGTAGACCTACCTTTCCACATTCTCGGTCAAAGTCAGCCAGCATTTGTGCCACTTGGCTAATGTTTGGTGTTATTAGAACGATGTCATCAGCGGAGCGGAGGTGGTGTAGTTGCCGACCATCTATCTTTACTCCCATTCCTTCCCATTCTAATTGTCTCATGATGTTCTCGAGGGTGGCACTGAAGAGTTTTGGTGAGATGGTATCACCTTGTCGAACCCCCTCTTTTGACATCAATGATCACTTCTTTGTAGAATGGTGAGATCCTGGTGGTGAATCCGTAATACAGCTCACGAAGGATCTTGATGTATTGGGTTTGAACACCCTGTTTGACTAGGGCTTCGATGACTGCTTCAGTCTCCACAGAATCAAAGGCTTTCTGTAAATCAATGAATGTGAGACAGAGTGGCATCTTGTACTCCCTACAAACCTCAATGAGCTTGGTTACTGTGTGGATATGGTCGATTGTGCTGGAATCCTTTCCGGAAACCTGCTTGCTCGCATGGTTGTCCTTCATCTAGTGTTCTGCTAATCCTGTACAGGATGACTCATGTAAACAGCTTGTAGATGACAGACAACAGGCAGATGGGGGCGATAGTTGCCGATGTCGTGAATGTCTCCCTTCTTGAACAGTAGAACTGTCCTGCTGGTTTTCCATTGGGAGGGCACCTTGCATTCGGACAGGTAGCGTGTGAAGAGCCGAGCTAGTGTATTGATGAGTACCGACGGCAGATTCTTCAGATGTTCAGGTCTGACTTTTGTCTGGGCCTGGTGCTGTTCCCTTCTTTACCGACGAGATGGCATGTCGGATTTCAGAAGGGAGAACGTTGGGAATGACATATCCATCCTGTGGAATTTGGTATGTGGGCAGGTGGATGTGGCTATCAAAGAGATTTGAGTAGAAGTCCTGGATAATCTTCTCCATTGCCTTTCTGGAAGATGTGATAGATCCATCAGGCGTCGGAGGGCAGTCATCTTGGTCTTATAGTTGGCGAAGGACAGGCGGGCAGTGCGAATACTTTTCCCGGCTTCTGCTGCATCTTCCAGTATTTCTGCTCTTCTGTCTTTGAGGTCTGCTTTTATCGCTTCTCTGCACTGTTTAGCAAGCTTGGACGTTAGCATTTGGTCTCCTGAGGCTCGCGCCTTGCCATGTTGGCGAATGAGCTCAAGAGTTTCTGAAGACAAGCGTCCTTTTTGTGTCTTTCTCTCTCTCGACATTCTTCGCACAATCATGGAGGTGCTGAACCAGTCGGTTGTATTCTTCATCGATGTCATCAATGATGGTATCTTCCCATGTTGCCGCAATGGTGCCAAAGAGTTCCCAGTTGGTGGTCGTTCTGGGAGTTCTCTTCTTAAACTTTGCAGCTTTTTCTCCCCGCTGGGAAGTAGAATTTTGCACGAAGGGAGACGGTGGTCCGATCCTGTCTGGAATTTGGGGACGACAGCAACATCGGTCAGACAAAATCGTCGATTGAAGATGATGTGGTCAATTTCATTGTGGAACTGTCCGCCAGGAGATTCCCATGTCCAACGTTTCACTTCAGCCTTCTGAAACTGTGAGTTCCCATGAATAGTCTTGGTGGACATGATGAACTCAGATAGTCTCTCACCCTGTTCGTTCCATTCTAGGCCATGGGTTCCGATGTGGAGTTCTTCAGCCGATCTTCTCGGTCCTATCTTGGCATTAAAATCACCGACTATGATCTTGTAGAAGGTGCGATCTTTTTATAGAACTCCTCCAATTCCATGTAGAATTTCTCAATTTCATCTTCTTTGTATGTGGATGTTGGTGCATAGACAATGAAGATAGAAATTGCTGGCAGTGGGCCACATCTCCTCAAGTGTAATCGTCCTATTCGGTTTGTTAGGCATTCAAATGAATCAATGTTGACAGCCATGTTCGTGTTGACAAGGACACCAACGCCACCGATGCCTCTTTCATCACATGTTCCAAGGAACAATTCTTCTCCGGTGTCAAATACAGCATGATGCAACTGACGCCTCCTTGTCTCAGTCAGACCAATGATGTCGTACTTTATCTTTCTTGCTTGCAGCATCAGATCCTCAATATATGCTTCCGATGCCAGTGTACATGCATTGAAAGTACAGACAGTCATTTTAGTCCTTCGTTTTGGCAGCCTAGGACAGTCGTGGAAATTTTATCAGGCACTGCTTGTTTGCCTTTCTTACTGCTGCCGTATTAAGGGCTCTTTAGGGGTCAGGAAAATAAACATTTTTGTTACTGGATTTGGCATATCGAACACGCATTGGACAGCTTGCCAGGCTCTGCCATGCGGGCACTATATTCTCATTACTTTGTGGAGCTCTCTCAGAGGGGTGGGTAGAATATTTGTGGTAATTTGGAGGTAAATTGCTGGCGGCCGCCACGGCGTAACGGGAAAGCTGGTTTCTGCTCTGCCGGGTGTACCTGTGTCTTAGGCTCAAGCATTCCTGGGCTTGAAATACTCTCCTCTGAAGGGCGGGTCTCTGCAGGGCGGGTCCTTGTAGGCTGGGTTTCTGACAAGCTGGGCTGGAGACTGGATTAATCTGTGGGCTGGAGACTGGATTAATATGCTGGGGGGAGATCTTACCAGCTGCAGAGTGTGGATTGTGACACATATCGCTGCCAGCAAGGTGTGGGGGTTTCTCTGGGCTCCTCCGAGGCTCCATCGGGATGGTGGACTCGGGTTGGAAGTTGCTCTCGTGGTCCATGGAATGCAGGTGGTTCAACAGGGAAAGCTGGTTTCTGCTCTGCAGGGTGTACCTGTTTCCAAAAAAATTGGCAAAAAAAAAATTCTGCCAATTTTATCTATTATCAGGATTTTTGATTTGTAAATTAAATATGGAGGGTGATAAGAGTGTCACTGCTGAAAAATAAAGTTATGAATTGGAATCAAGACCTGTGAACATTGGCTATACTTCTCCCATTAGGAGACTTTTTGGAGTAATTGAACATCAAAAATTCATGAATCAATTGGAGCAATGATATATACTTTTTGGCACTGACAGAACACTGAAAAAATTAAGTGCCTGTGATTTTAGTAGAAATTTTCAGTAACCCCAAAGGATCACTTTTTTATATTCGACAATTAAAAAAGGTATTCACTATTAATATAAACATTTACATTTTTCTTGTGTATAGCTTACTATTAAAGAAGCAAATGTGTATTTTTAATTATCATTTAATTTGAAAATACATGCAATTCAAGAAAACAGAATAAATGTATTCTACTTTCAATTCTTTATCTTAGCAAATCTCTATCTATATTCTATATTATTTTTATCATTCATTATCTTTGCATAGAAAAGACTTAAGTAATTTCAGTGTTTATTCAATATTGCTCTAAAATGTTTTATCAATGATCCATTGGTTAATCAATAGTCAATGATAAAGTATAAGAACTTTACTATCATTTTATTCTGATTCAAATAATCTAATTAAATGTGCACTCTAGGTGTTATGTTTTTCTATTCCAACCCTCCACTATAATACAAATATAAGTCAGTGTGCCAGAATATAATATAGCCCCCTAAATGCACAAAATGTAGCATTGATAGAAACTAAAGTTTCTTCACTCTTAGTGATTTGTGTGAAGTATCAAATATTGCAAATTGCCAACTACAATGTGTTCAACACATAGAATCCTATATACATAGAAATACTGAAGCAAGTGCTTGCACTTCTTGGTCAGATATTGGAAGCATGACATTGAAGCACATTTGAGACAAAATATTAGCCCAACCACATAGTGGTCAAACTGTTATTGAGATATCCAGTGTTGAAAAAGGTTAATGTTATGCCTCTAACTCAGCCACATTGTGTCTGTGTTGCTGGCTAACTTTTCACATTTCATATGTCTTCTCAAGAAAGCCTATCTCATTCTCATTACTTCTCCCAAAGTATACTATTTTTTTGTTAATAACTTTTTATTCACTTGGGCAATGCTATATTTCTATTGTTGGGTACTATTAATACTATGCTGGCTAAATTATAAGTTCTATCCTGACCGTTCAATATATGAGTGGCTACAATTGATTTATATCTGAACCCAAACTATTAACATTTAAATTAGACAATAGATAATTTGGAACAAATAAACGCTTCTCTGTAGCCTATATTGAGTATTTGTGAGGCCTTAATTAACATCTCAGAAGCCTGGAATAACTCTTGCTGTGTCAAGATATAGATACTGACTTTAATGGGTTAAGGTGAAGAAAACTTGAAAAGAATTCTAATATTAGTTGAAATGTCTGACTCCTGTGAGAGACAAAGGTTTATTCAAAGTGTAAGAATGTGACCAGAGCATACCACTGAAAGACTTGACTCTATTTAGTTCTGCAGACAAAACCGAATGTCCTTCAAATGCACTGAAAAACCAAGCCCAAGAGAATGATGCCTTCTATTCTGCTTCATTTTTATCCTTGCAAACAGGAATAGATGAGATTGTAAAAGGATAAAATGATAAGAGACTGCAGAATTCAAAGTCACATTCCTTAGATTTCCAGGAATAGAAGGTTTCCACAGAACTTTGTAGAGAACTTATCTGTCAGTATTCAAAAAATCAGCAAACTGTATTACTTTGACTTTAATGCAACATAAAAGCTGTTTTGCATGACAAATTACACTGTTGTAACCAATATTATAATTAAGATGGAAAGCAGATAGATTAGATTCACATTTAGAAAAAAAAAACTACAGAAGATTAATTATAGTCTATTAAAATTCTAAGATCATCATCATTTAATTTTTTTTTCACTTGAAGCCAGAATGGAAGAATTCCAATACTTTGGTGAGATGAATGAAGCAAGCACTAATCTACCATGCTGAACCCATTCAAACTTAAGGACCCAAATGCATTATAAAGCCTAATTACTTGAGAGCTAAATTTTAAACAAGACAGAAATCCAAATCAAATTGCCAAAGATCATATGTAAATGAATAAAAATCAAGGAGAATCCACATAAACAAGACCTTCCCCTTAAATAGCTTGAAAAATCACAGAACTTTAAAATTCACATTGCTTAATGTAGCTTATCTTGGCTTCTACAGAATAAATTTTTTATGATATTAGGAGGCGCATGTTTAAACTGATTCATTTTTATATTAACTTTTATATTAGCTGGCAGATGTCACAATAGAGTGTCATCTGAATATTCTAATTATGCATGCAAATGCGAAGACTCCAGCAAGAATAATTTAAATAATATGAGCACTTGATGCCAATTTTTTGACTTTTATTAGATTAGTTAATATAGTTGCTTTCAATGCCATTTGTGACATAAATCAAAATAGCAAGTTGTCAATCATTTAGATGAAATCATTATAACTTGGTGATCTCTTACAAACCACAAGCTTAGATTTCAGGGTATCATTAGTTTCTGAATGGTACATCAGTGCTTTCTTAAACAGCCATGTAAATGCTCCATTTAATATAACATGTGGAAAACAAGTGGGGTCAAAATTAACTGTGATAGTTCTTTTCCAACAAGAAAAACACTGATCTGACAGATGACCTTAAACTAATTTTTATTTGACTTGGAAATTCTTATTTCTTTTGGACAAACAGAGGGTACCCTTCTCAGCTGAAACTACTACATCAATAAAAAGAAAACATCACTGTCAGATGTGCTACGCCAAGATCAGTAATATTGTGTGTTCCCCAGATTTTCATAAGTCTAAGTCAGAGAAAAATGTGTTTAATGGTCTCATCAATCTAGGATCCCATTTTCTTCTGTAAACCAATGTCAGCTCATCAACACACAAAAAGCATATCTATATATGCTTATGTAATGATGAGTTTTTCTTTTTTGGGGGATGGAAGGTTCAGGGCATACTCAGAAATGTTCAGGGTTTACTTCTGGCACTGTGCACATGAATGACACCTAACAAGGCTTTGAGAAACATATATGATGCTGTGAATCAAACTTAATCTGCTGCATGGAAGGTACAGCTTTACTTGTTCCACTGTCCCTTGGGCCAGTACTGAGGACTTTTGTAAGCACTAATAGAAAGTTCAGTTAGTGATAATGATTTGTTAAGAAAGAAGGGGGTAGGGGCTGGAGCGATAGCCCAGCGGGTGGGCGTTTGCCTTGCCGGCCGGCCTGTGCTGGCCTGGGTTCGATCCCCGGCATCCCATATGGTCCCCCGAGCACCGCCAGGAGTCATTCCTGAGTGCGAGCCAGGGTAACCCCGAGCATTGTCGGGTGTGACCCAAAAAAAAAAGAAGAAAGAAAGAAGGGTAGAGAAAATTATATCAATATCAAATACAAAATATTTTAAAACATTTTTCAGTATATGTGATAGTTCTTTCTATGGCTCTTTTCCTCTGACTATGCAACGAAAGATCTTTCAGAAATTTCCCTTACCTGTAATTCATTATTCTGATGATCCCATCTTCCTCTCTTAATATTTAGCTTTCTCCCAGTACCCCCAATTTACATATTTCTCCTCAGAAAAATAATTAATAGATAAAACTTCTTTTTCTTTTGTCAACACAAAGTGTAGGGTAGATTATAAATAAAATGTGACACATACAAAAAATGTAATACCATTGTGAAAAGTGAATAAACTGTCAAAACACGCTACGAAATGTAAATGGAACTTAAGTCATTTTTTAATCACTTCACCTACTCATTCATTTTGTTATCTTTTGGTTATAATGACTACTAGTGCTATGAATGTAGATATCATGTGTTTCTTCAAAATCAAATTTTCAATGATTTTAAATATTATCAGCAAAAGCATTGCCATGTCGTAATGCACTGTCCCACTAATAATTCACAAGGGGTCCAATAATTTGTCCACCTCCTTGTAATCACTTGACATTGTTTTTATTTTTAATATAGTCATCCTAATCAAGTGAAGAAGCATTGCGATTATAACTTTTAATTTATCTGAAGATTAATGGTATTTATTATCTTTTCAGATTTTGTGTGGCCATTCAGATAGCTCCAGAGAAATGTTTATAACTTCTCTTTTTTTAATGTTATTTTAGGCTCGTGGTTTATAGTGCTGTAAATGAATGAGAAATTTATGAATGAGAAATTCCATTTTAGCACCACAGTCTCCATTAAAGTGTACACTCTCCCCACCTTTATCTCAGTGTCCTTTCCCCCACCTCTATCCTTTATGCCCCTATACTACAAAAAGTAGGTAAGCTCCTACTAAAGACTAGTTCTCAGTTTCTGTTGTCCTTGGGCATATGTTTTAACCCTATATTGTTGTTGTTGTTGTTTTAATTCAGTTTTGAGAGAGATCATACTGTGTGCATTCTCTCCCAATAACTTTACTCAGCATTATATTCTCCAGATACATCCATGTAGCAACAAATGGCATGATTTCACCTTCCTTTTTATAACTGAGTAATATCACATTGTTTATATGAGTTGTAGTTTCTTAGTCTAGTCATATTTAATATTAAAAATTTTAGTTGTGGATATCATCTATTCATAGATGGCTTTAATTAGAAACACAAATGAAATAGTCAAGTTTGACCTGGGATAAGGATATTTCGCAGGTGGGTGAAACCTTTGAAATACTGTGAATCTGATTCCTGTTTTCTTTGAGATACAATTTCTGATAAGGATCAAGATTTGAGTTTTTCAGGGGTTAAAAGAAATTTCAAGATACTTAAAAGAAATCTCAAGGTACTTAAATATAAGTGGCTAGTTCCTGAATAGGGAACAAGAATAGGTTTGGGGAAGCTGGCATGGTAAAGAGAGGTAAATCAACTGGAAAAATTAACTTTGCAACTATGTTTTCATTTGTGAATACTAACTTTTGTTTTTATGGTCTTCTCTTCGGAAAAAAGAAGAATGTCCCTGGAACACTGTAATTTGTATAAGTTAATTGGATTTTTCAATATAGTATTCATAAGATAGCATTTTGAAAATAAATTTTTATTCAGAATAGGTATTTTCCAAGTGGAAAATTAAAAGTATGTAATTGAGATATAAAACTGTCATGAACATATGCATAAAATATATTGAAATAAACTGAAACAAATTTAATCTTTTTGTGAACTTTTGCTTTAAGATAAATGTATGTGACTTTAATTTTGGCTAGTAGTTTCATATGTTTATTTCAAAAGTCTAATTTTACAAAATTGATTATTTTTCTGGTGTCCAAACTGCAGTGCTAATTCCACAAAATCGTAAAATAATTGAATTATATGTTATGGATATGTTAGGCAATAGCTTAGTGTTTACGAACTAAAAACAACTAAAATTAAAACATAAAAATTCTATTTAGATTCTACATGCCTATATTTATGTAATAACAATTTTCTTCCCTACCTTAATTTGATATAATATTTATCTATTTTTAGCTGAAAGGGAAAAGTTTCAAATCCACATAGATTATATATGACTAATTAATTAATAAATTATTCAAAAATTTAAACAAAGTTTCATATTCTTATTATTAAAGTGCCAGAATTAGGGAATCTGATATAAGTTTCGGTTATGAGGTTTCTGATATGAGTTTTGGTTCAGACAGCATAAAACACAGCAACTAAAAAGCAGGCAAAATCAGTAAGTATTAAGGAATTTGCTTTAGCTTGCATTTTTTGGTTTCATGGAAAAAGATATATACAAGTTATTTCCAGTGGTTGTGGTTTTTAATAGAGACAAAAGGTAAGAAAACAAAGGAAGTATATCAACAAACAGTTCTTTTGAAGAATGAAAGCAATAGCCATTGCCATTTTCAATTAAAAAGAAATCGTAGTGGTTTAGCTGTAATTTCACTAACTCAGCTGAAGCTCTGGTGACCCAATCCATTTGTCAACTGGACACCTACTGCTTACTAGTCTAGTACTTTATGACCCAGAGCCTCTTACCTCTGAATTTTTCTAATTCTGCTTCTTCTTGTATATTTCTTTAACACTCTGCATCTGCATGACTGTACTCTTTTAGTTGGTCTAAGCTACATTTCTTAAGACAGATTTTCTTAACTTCTTAACTGTATTTGGCATTCTTAATTTTTTTAATTTTAGTATTTTTATTAAATCACCATAAGATATACCATTACATGCTGTTCATGATTGGAATATAGTCATACATTGTTCTAACACCCATCTTTCACCAGTGTACATTTTCCAGCATCCCAGTTTCCCTCCCACACCCCCTCATTTCCCAACCCCAACCTGCCTCTATGGCAGATACTTTTCTTCGCTTTCTCTTTCTCACTCATTCTGTCTCTCTCACCTTTGGCACGTTATGGTTCGCAATACAGATACTACAAGGTTATCATTTGTGATAACCTTTACCTCCTTTCTACACTCAGTTCTAGCATAGCATGACCATGTGTAAATATTGCTATTTGCCACACCTTACATACTTGTGGTAGATTCCAAACATTTTCCTGTCACCCTGGCCCATTATCTGGGTCTTTGATATTAGTCTCATAATACTTTTTACATATATATACAGCTAATGAGTGTAGTCATTCTGTGTCTGTTCTTTTCCTTCTGACTCATTTTACTCAGCATGGTACTCTCCATTTCCATACATTTATAGAAAAATTCTTCACTGTTCCTAACAGATGCGTAGTATTCCATTGTGTAAATGTAACATGGTTTCTTTATCCAGTTATCTGTTCTTGAGTACTCAGGTTTTTGCCAGATTATTGGCTATTGTGAAAAGTGCTTTAGTGAATATTGAAGTGCAAATGTGACTATGCTGTGTGTTTTGGTGCTTGGAAAACAATTTTTAAAGCAATCAGAATTTTAAAGATGTTGGGTTTTTCTAAATTAATTTATTTTTAATAACTAGAATGCTTTTAGCAGGACAATGAACAAGCTATTGGATGTGTTATATCTAACTGTGATGGTTTTCTTTACAATTGCTACGTCAATCCGTTAGTTAACATATCAAACTTATTAAATACTAACATGGAAAATATCTATATCTGTATTTTGTTGTTGTTTTTAGGACACACAGTAACACTGGGAATGCTTCCAATCTAGGGCTTGGGGTAGCTGTTTTTAGCTTTCTGGGAAAACTGGGGTGCTAGAAGTTTAAACTGTATTCCACATGAAAATTATGTCTATCTTACCTTCTTAATGACCTAGTTTCTTTCAATGTGAATCCAGGCAAATACAAGCTTACGTCTCAGCTACTGCACTACTGTAGTAATGAAGTACAGTGAGACTTGGGTCCAAAGAAACCTTACCTATGTGGGATTCAGAGCTAGACTTCAAAGAAATTTAGTCTCAAAACAAACTGAACAACACTGTTCAGTGTAAAAATGTTGGAAATGGAGACACATTCCCTGCTCATGGATTGGAAAGATTAACATTATCAAAATGGTAATACTCCCTAGAGCTTTATACAGATTCAATGCGGTCCCTATAAAGATACCCATGATGTTCTTCAAAGAAATTGAACAAACACTCCTGAAATTTGTATGGAATAATAAAACCCCACGAATAGCTAAAGCAATCCTTGGGAAAAAGAAGATGGGAGGTATCACTTTCCCCAACCTCAAGCTCTACTACAGAGCAGTTGTAATTAAGGCAGTGTGGTATTGGTATAGAGACAGACCCGTAGACCTATGGAATAGAACTGAGTATCCTGAAACGCACTCACAAATATACAACCACTTAATCTTCGATAAAGGAGCAAAAAAATATTAAGTGGAGCAAAGAAAGCCTCTTCAACAAATGGTGCTGGGAAAACTGGGCAGCTACGTGTAAAAAATGAACTTAGACCTCCTTCTAACGCCATGCACAAAAGTCAGATTAAAATGGATTCTAGATCTCGATATCAGACATGAATCTATAAGGTACATCGAAGAAATCATAGGAGAAACGGCTCTACAACATCGAAACGAAAATATCTTTAAAGACGACACACCACTGACCAAGCAAATGGAAGCAATGATAAACAAATGGGATTATATAAAATTGAAAAGCTTCTGCACCTCAAAAGAAACGGTGACCAAGATACAAAGACAATCCACAGAGTGGGAAAGGATATTCACCCAATACCCTTCTGACAAGGGGTTAATATCCTGGATATATCAGGCACTGGTAGCACTCCACAAGAAGAAAACAGCCAACCCCATCAAAAAAATGGGGAGAAGAAATGAACAGAAGCTTCCAAAAAAGAAGAAATTTGAATGGCCAAAAGGCATATGAAAAAGTGCTCTTCATCTTTAATCATCAGGGAGCTGCAAATCAAAACAACAATGAGGTACCATCTCACCCCACAGAGACTGGCACACATCCAAAACAGCAAGAACAACCGGTGCTGGCGTGGATGTGGGGAAAAAGGGACTCTCATCCACTGCTGGTGGGAGTGCCGACTGGTCCAGCCCTTTTGGAAAACAATATGGGCATTCCTCTGAAAGCTAGATATTGAGCTCCCATTTGATCCTTCAATAGCACTCCTGGGAATATACCCTAGAGAGGGGAGGGGTACATTGGTGGTGGAAATGGGGCACTGGTGGAGGGATGGGTGCTGGAATACTGTATTACCAAGAACCAATTATGAAAACCTTTGTAATTGTATGTTTCACGGTGGTATAATAAAAAAATTTTTTTAAAAATGTTGCATAAACTGTAATGCACCCCTCGTGATTATTACAAAAAGAAAATATGAAAAAAATCACAATTATGAGTACATAATAATTCCTTTCTCTGAAATTTATATAAAATTGATATTTTGTTGCTATTTGACACAATAGTTGTTAATAGGTGCATTATCAAACAATGGGTAATGCAATTTTCAGACATTTCTAAAGTTATCAAAACTTGCATTGATTATAGTAAAGTAGCCTGACATTAGAGGCTACATATAAGTTGCACAGTACCAACTAATATACTCATATCAAAAATATTTAAGGGAAATATAATCAAAGTTTTACATGTAATTTACAGGAAATATAATAACAAGTAACACAAGTTAATGAGTGCCATGATGCCAGATAGATAGAAAGCCATTAAGGAACTTGCCTAGCATGGAAGTGGTGCAGGTTTGATCTCTAACAGCACATATGGTCTGCCAAGTTCACTGGGAATGATCCTTGAACTTAGAGTCAAGATCAAATCCAGCACAGCACTGGATTGGGAGCAAGAAGGAAAATTAACAAATATCCAGAATGTAAAAGACATGCAAAAAATACATATAAAATGTAACCTAGAAAACCTTACTTACTTTTCAAAAGATTATTATTAACAAAGGAAGTAAAAAATAAGTAAATTTAGTAAATCAAATAGGAGTTTCCCATTCAAAACAAAGCTAGACAATGCATTACTGAGATGATAGAAGAAAAGGAATATGTGGACTATTAAATGACTTTATTTTTTTAGATAAGAGTATGTGTTTATGCTAGATAATCTTTGCCTAATTTGGTGCTTTTCACCACATTCTCTTGGCTTTAAGCTCAAGAATCACATCTGTCTGGGCTGAGGAAACATATAGGATGCGAGGATTGAACTGGGTTGAGCATGTGTAAGGCATAATATAATCTTATTTTATAAGACATATATATATATACATATATATAGTTTAGGTTCTAATGTTTGCAATTTCAAATGAATCAGCAAAGAGAGATAATAAAGACATTAGATATTCATATTTGGCAGGTAAGTGATATATAAAGATCTTTTACTCTATTCATTTTTCCATCATGTTTTATGTTTGCGTTATAAATTGTTTGGAAAAAGAATTTTAAATAAAATAATGATATTGGAGCCAGAGAAATAGTGTAGTGGTTAAGGTATTTGCTTATACTCACTGAACAAGTTTGGTCTCTGCATCCCATGTATCCCTTGGAGTTATCTGCATGCACAGCCAGTACTAACTTTTGAACACCTACCCCTGTGACCAAAAAAAAAAAAAAGGAGCTAAATTGAGTGAGTGCTTTTTTATGTGATTATCTTATGACAGTGTTCTCATTATTTAAGACAATGTAGAGTTTATGGGTATATAGGAAGAAATTTTAAAATATGGAACTATTTTTCTAATTTCATTTTTTGAATTTGCATTACTTCATTATGTATCATAATCAAATTGAACATTTGTTTTCTATTCAGAACATTGCCAGCTAATAGTGTAAGTGACTCCATAATCCTCAGAATCCCAGATGAGAAGTGCTGCAATTGAAAGTAGCTATTGCCGCAGTGATTGTCATTATTAACTTTGGTACTTTGCATTAGAACGTTCTGGGCAACTATTTATAACAGTCATTATTAACATCTTATCCTTGAGTGCACTTCAAATTAATTAATCATATTCTAAGTTTCAATTTAATTTAGATTCTAATATTTTTCCCATGTTCAGTTATAATTTATTGTTTTAGACTAGTAATTTGTTTTCCTTTTCAATCTAGGGATTTTCAAAATTTATATTTGAAAGCAAAGTACTTTAAGATATTTCTATTATGTTCTCATACAGGTTTTGAAGTTGTTGTTTTCATTTGGAGCAATGATTCCTTAAAGTTCTTCAGTTTGATTTATGCCAAATTGTATTCACATTTTATTCACACCTTAAGTCTGCTTTGATATCCACTTGTTATATTTAGTTTATTGTTTATTGTTAAGTCCTTTATTTTATTTTTAAAAAAAAACAAAGACGGGGCGGAGCGATAGCCCAGCGGGTAGGGCGTTTGCCTTGCACGCGGCCAGCCTATGCCGGCCGGGTTCGATCCCCGGCATCCCATATGGTCCCTGAGCACTGCCAGGAGTAACTCCTGAGTGCAGAGCCAGGAGTAACCCCTGAGCATTGCCGAGTGTGACCCAAAAAGCAAAAAAAAAAAAAAAAAAAACAAAGACGCGAGCATCAGATACACAAGGCAGAGCTGCTATCAGTTCTCCCTGTGCTCGGCTGATCATGAGGCATACGGGAGGAGTGCAAGCTCTAGCCCTGGCCGTGGTCCCAATAGAGCCTCACAAGAAGCCAGAAGAACCCCTGCACCATGAGGACAGCCATTTTCAATATCTGGACTCCATAGCTCTTCAAATCTCCACCCAAGAGAAAAGCAGATCTCAAGTCCTGCTCGTCAGAGTCCCACCCTACAGCAAAACCTATTTCTCTGATCCAGAGACTCAGACACATGGGGGCAGAGCTGCTACCAACTCTCCTTGTGCCCGGCTGATTATGAGGTGCCTCCGAGGGAAGGCGAGTTCTAGCCCTGGCCTTCCATCCCAACAGAGCCGTGGAAGAGGCCAGAGGAACCCCCATATAATGAGGGCCACTATTTTCAACATCTGGACTCCACAGCCAGTCAGAGTTCCACCCAAGAGAAAAGCTGATCTCTCCCCATTGATGTGGCCAAAGAGGCCATGCACTTCATCAGTAAATGCATGAACTGAGAGCCTACCTACTACCAAGAGTATCCCACCCACAAGATAGAGCCTGGCAAGCTACCTGTGTCATATTTGAGAAGCCAAAAACATTAACAATATAGACCTCATTCCCATGACCTGAACAAATGGTTAGAGTCTCTTTGTGTTCCTGGAGCTAGCAGAATCCCTAGGACTACACTAGCAACAGGACATATGGAGATGTTACTGGTGCCCACTCAAGCAAATCAATGATCAATGGGAAGACAGGTGACAAGTTATAAGAGTATGCATTTGGTATTAAAGAGATAAATATGATTCTCATGTGTGTTAAATCTCATGTAGGGTTCTGGTTTATTTTCCTATGAGCTGAAGCAAATGGCTACTTCATAGGATGTTGTAAATATCCTAATGAAGTGTCTAGGAAAAAAAATTATTTGTAATGGTGCACAACACATGGTAAGCATTTAATAAATAAAATAGTTTCAGGGTCATTTTTTTCAGCTAATCATTCTAATTCAAAATTGAATAGCAAATGATTATTAAGCAAAATTCACTCCCTTTGCCTTTTAAGACAGTATAGTTCAAGATGATCTCATGTGAATTTCATATTCTATCATTTATATTTACATAGATTTATTTCTGAAGGTTACCAACAAATTTTGAACCTATATAGTACTGGAAACTCTTTAAGGGCTGCCATTCTGAGAATTGCGATTTTACTAGGAACTAGGTAGTTTGTAAAAGCTTCGCACATACCTAGTTTACAGAACTCTGTAATGTCCTTGGCAAAACATTTATCAAGCAAAGCTTAACTCAAATGTCACTCTCCAGCAAGAGCTTTCCTTGATAATTCCTGTCTCCAGTATGCTCTCATGGCAACCTGACCCTATTCATGCCTAGAATTTCTACAAACGTTGCTATTTTCCTTTCAATCTCTCTTTCCTTAACCATTAGTTTCTCAATAATAAGGCTATATGTGTCTGTCAAATTTCTTTTACCAATGATCTATTGCTATAGTCGTCAATATTTCACATCCCCAGTGTTTATTAAAAGGGCATAATTTAAATGGCTTCACTAGTCAATCCCTACTTCATTAGCATGAGCTCATTCTGTTTTCCTTTCCACTTTACGGTGAATTTCTCACAATGCCCCACTAATCAGAATTGAAGGGGATTTATTTATTGAAGTATCTTTAAAACATACCATTTGAAGCTGAATTGTTGATTCTATTTCTTAAAATTTTTCCGTAATCAATCACATTATTTGAGTAGCAAGTTTTAATCTTAGAAATTGTAACTGAATTAATTCTAACATTTGTAATAAGGTATCAAGGAAACACTTTTCAATTAGAGAAGAAATACAAGGGAAAAATTAGTGCATGTATTTAGTATGTAACAAGCTAAATGACCCCTCTAAACTTGTGGGTCAGTGTCAAGGAACTCATGTGTTTTCATATAGTTTTAGTGAATTTTTATTTATATACAGATAGTGATTACTAGCATAGTTATTGAGTAAACTTGTCCAGATTATTGTCCCATGTCTAACACTCACTAGATCTGTTGAATTAAATATTGTTATCATCATTTATTCTATTTGAAACATGTATCAAATGTTTATTAAAGTATTTCATATAATTCTTGTGAGATTTAAATCAAACATAGCATGATTCTATTTAAAACAAAAGTAGGCCCATAAAAGCTATTTTGTGGAAACAGTGACTAAGATACAAAGACAGTCCACAGAATGGAAAAGAATATTCACCCAATACCCATATGATAGGGGGTTAATATCCAGGATATATCAGGCACTGGTAGAACTTTACAAGAAGAAAACAAACAACCCCATCAAAAAATGGGGAGAGGGAGAAGAAATGAACAGAAAGTTCAGCAAGGAAGAAATTCGAATGGCCAAAAACATATGAAAAAATGCTCATCATCACTAATCATCAGAGAGATGCAAATCAAAACAACAAAGAGATATCATTTTACATCACAGAGACTGGCACATATTCAAAAGAGCAAGAACAGCAAGTGCTGGTGTGGATGTGGGGGAAAAGGGGACACTCATCCATTGTTGGTGGGAATGCCAACCTAGAATTGAGCATTAAATACAGGCAAAAAGGATACACATGACAACCCTTTAATGTATGTTCTGTAATCCATAGTCTGGAAGGGAAGGAAAAGAGAAAGAGAGAGAGAGGGAAAGAAATAAAGAACCTGCCATGGAGGAGGGTTGGGGAGGGGGGAGGGAACCGGGAGGTTGGTGGTGGGAGATGGGCACTGGTGGAGGGATGGGTGCTGGAACACTGTATGACCAAAACCCAAATATGAACTTTTTAATTGTATATCTTGTAATTGTATATCTCACAGTTGTATAATAAAATACTTTAAAAAAGCCATTTTGTGATGATTATTAAAGATAGTATTATTCTGGTTGATGAATTAACTATTTTAACCAAACAAAGATTCACCTTCTATCTCTGAATTTTTTTTCATGCTTTGTTGCTATTGTTTTATGCTACAGATTTTGACATACATTTATACTATGATGCTTTTAAAAACATAAGCAGTGTCTCTATAAGCACAGTAGTATAATATCTAATTCAGTCTAACAATGTCTAATGTCTAAAAGAGCTCTCCCATTGCCATTTGTAAAACTGCTTTCAGAGATACCATACCTAAGTCCACATTCTCTTCCATTTCTGTTTGTCACCATCCCTGTTTTTGCTACCATTTTATTTCTGTTTATTTTATTCAAATAATTTTTTTTCTTTTTCTTTTTTTGGTTTTTGGGTTACACCTGGCAATGCTCAATGGTTACTCATGGTTCTGCACTCAGGAATTACTCCTGGCGCTGCTCAGGTTACCATATGGGATGTCGGGGATTGTACACAGGTCTGTTGTGTGCAAGGCAAACATCCTACCTGCTGGGCTATCGCTCCAGCCCCAATCAAATAAATTTCAATATTTTATTTAATATCAAATTGAGCTCCCGTTTGACCCAGCAATACTACTTCTGGTAATATACTCTGGAAGACCAAAAACACACCGTGGAAACACCATCTACACTTCTATTCACAAAAACGAGAATTTGGAAACAACCAGAGTGTTTGAGAAGGAATGACTGGATAGAGAAACAGTGGTACATCTATCCAATGGAATACTATGCAGCTGTTAGGAAAAACAACGTTATGGAATTTGCCTGTAAATGGATGTGATAGAGAGGATCATGCTGAGTGAAATTAGCCAGATGAAAAGGACAGATATAGAATTACTACACTTATTTGCATGACATAAAAAATAGCATGATACCAATATCCAAATCCAGACAAAACATGTTTCAGGAAGTCTAAACAGTGGGTAGAGTCTACTTCCAATATGTGGGGAGTCAGAAGTTAGGTAATACAGAGAAAGGAACAGTGTACTAATAATTATGGTAAATGATAATGCCATCACATAACTGGGTACCAAATATCACCAGTCACACTCTAACACAAATTTCAATACTACATGCAGGTATATGTTAGCTATGGCATTTATATCATTAAACAAAATGTAATTTTATTTAAAGAGTTTAAGAAGGGGTCAGAGCGAAAGCACTGCGGTTATGGTGTTGACTTTGCATGCAGAAGACACATGTTTGTTCCCCTATATCCCATATGGTCCCTCGAGCTCCTCCAGGAGTAATTCCTGAGTGCAGAGCCAGGAGTAACCCCTGAGTGTCCATGGGTATGACCCAAATAAGCAAAATATAAAAAATAAAATAAAATAAGAGTTTAAGGGGCCAGAGCGATAGCCCAGCGGGTGGGGCGTTTGCCTTGCATGCGGCTGGCCCATGCCGGCTTGGGTTCGATCCCCGGCATCCCATATGGTCCCCTAGCACCGCCAGGAGTAATTCCTGAGTGCAGAGCCAGGAGTAACCGCTGAGCATTGCCGGGTGTGACCCAAAAAAAGAAAAAAAAGAAAAGAGTTTGAGAGTGATCTTATAGTATGGTACTATTATACAAGTACAATAGAAATGAGGGCCAGGAGGACTGGCCCACAGTTGGAAGCTTCCTTCCTACAAGGTGGGGAAGAGAGGGTAGTTAGGACAGTGAAGGGACACCTCTAGCGATATTAGCTGGAAATTTTCTCTCTGGACAATAATGGAGTGCTGAATGTAGATGAAAGGATATAAATGATAACCTGTATTGTAAACCACAATTCCCAGAGAGAAAGAGAAAGAGAGAGAGAGAGAGAGAGAGAGAGAGAGAGAGAGCATGCTTGCAGTGGAGGCACAAAGGGGTTGGGGGGTGGAAGGAGGGATCACTTGACTTGATCACTTGACATCCTGTTATTCATCAATTTGCTCTAGCGGGTAACATTTCCATTTGACCCTATAATGTACCACTGTAGCCCAATGGCATCTGGTTGCTTCAGGAATACAAAGAACCTCAAACCGTTCGTTCAGGGTCTTGATGAAGAAGTCTAACCATCTTGTATGTGGGCGTCCACGTGATCTTTTGACATCCCGTGGGATCCAGTCAGTAATGGCTTTAGTCCAGCGGTGGTCTCCAAATCACATTACATGCCTAGCCCATCTAATTTTCGATGCCTTGGCAAATGAAACAGTGTCCCTGACTCTGGAACCGTGACGGAGGTCAGAACTCCAGATTCCTTCTCTCACTTGAGTGAGGCGTGATATTCCATTCATAGTTCTTTTGATTCCTCTTTTGGAGACCCGAACAGCATTCTCATCCTGCTTTCGTAGGGCCCAGGTCTCTGAGGCGTATGTTAATGCAGGGAGAATGGTGGAGTCAAAGAGATGTTCCCGAGCTGGAGGTTCTTTGTCCCTTTAGCTATTTCTTTGATGCCTTTGAAGGCATTCCATGCCACTCTCTTCCTCCTGCGCAGCTCAGGTTTTAGGTCGTTCATCATGTTGACTTCTCAACCTAGGTACACATAACAGCTGCATTCAGAGATGTTTGTTCCATTGACAGTGAATGGGGCCTCTGGAACTAGTTCATTTTTCATGAACATAGTTTTGTTCAGATTCAGCTGTAGATCTATCTTTCCACATTCTTGGCCAAAGTCAGCCAGCATTTGTGCCACTTGGCTAATGTTTGGTGTTATTAGAACAATGTCATCAGCGAAGCAGAGGTGGTGTCGCTTGCCGACCATCTATCTTCACTCCCATTCCTTCCCATTCTAATTGTCGAACGTTCTCGAGGGTGGTGCTGAAGAGTTTTGGTGAAATGTATCACCCTGCAGAAAGAATCCATTGTAGACTTGACTCTGAATAGAATTCATTGATGTATTTATTTAAAAATATATAACTGTATTAATCACAATGAGGTACTAGGCATTATTAAAGAATTAAAGTAAAACATGTTTCTGTGTGTGTCTAACTGCACATATCTTTAATTTACAGAAAAATTAAATTTTCATTCATAAGAACTTCTAAAATGCAGATGGAACCTCAGGCTTCTTTGATGTGATAAGAAATATTTGATTTAATTAATTAGCTAGCTTTGATTTGTTTATCAATTTTCAGATTATTATTTGAGGTTCAAAATTTCATACCAAAGAAAGAAGGACATATCATTGTAGATTTAGGAGTCACTTGATATATATTTCTTGAAACATGATGAAATGGTATGACTTTTATTCATATCTTGAGTTTGGATGGACACTAGAATAATTTTATTAACATTTGATCTGCAAAGCTCTGTACTAAATATCTGATATGCTCTAAATATTAGTTGCTACAGTTTCACTTGAATAAATATTTTATCTCAATTTTTAATAAATCAACATCTGTAATTAAACTTCACAACTACCCTACTAGTTAACAATTATTATACCCATTTTCAGCTGAAAGAGCATAAAGAGTTTTAGTTTTAATGAACCTATGAACAGAAAAAATTAGAATTTATACACAGATCAGTCTGACTCCAAAGTGAAAATATTAATTTTCAAACAGTTGCAATTTAGCTAATCAGCAGTATGATCATGAATATCTCAGAATTATATTTTATTGAGCCAACAATGAATTCATTTGAAGTTCTAATTTTTTCTTGACTACTGTGAAATTTAAATGATATCATGAAGCATCAATCCTTTTTCAATTCAAATACAGTAAATGACACACTAGCTCTAAGCAAAACAAGATTATTAGCAAAATCTCTATTTCAAACAACAGTTAGTGGTAGTAAAATTACTGTTACAAAATAAGAGAGCAATCACTTTATTATAGGCATTTTGGCAGATAATTTTTATTACATAAAATATTGATAAACAAGTGCATGAATCAAGTCTTGATATGTTTGTGGACAAAATATGAAATAAAAAAAAACACCATGAGGTTTTTTCTCTAATCACTGAAAATCTATGTTAAAAAGGAAAATATGTTTTTTTATTTCATTCAATATTGTTTATACCTGAAAAAATAAAATAGGTTCTCTATAAAAGCAGATGGTGCATTAATTTGCAGCCAAAATAGGTATCAGCTGAATGTAGGTTCAGTGCTATTTATTCACAGAAAACAGAATATGATTTCTGTTTAAAGAAAAATGCTAAAGGCATGAACATCCTTAAATTAAAGATGTTGAGTCTAATTGTAGAGTATCGGTTGAGGGGTCAAGTCACAAGTCTACATTTGTTTTCAAGGAAAAGGAGTTCTATTCTTGTTTAACTTGTCACATACTTTTTCATGACACTAATTTCTGGCAAAATACGAATGATTTTAATTGGTTTAATATTTAGCATCCTACAAACTCCTAAATAGGCTGAATTGTTAGTTTTTGTCTAAAATGCATTTACTATCATCTTATAGTACTTGATTTAGCATTTTATAAATTTATTTTGAAGAAAATATTGGAGAGCATTATATTATTAACTAGAAATACAAAGGTACATTTAAAGTTGTCTGGGTGATGTTAGTCATTTCCAGATTAATGCTTTCTTACAAAATTATAAAACATTCAACATCAAATTCTTTACAAGAGTTCTGCAAAGAGTATCAACAAAAAGACTTTTTAGAATCTGGATCTATATATAAAATGATCTATTGGAATCACAAAGAACTCTCTGCCATGTCAACTAACTGTCAATGCTAGTTTAATTTTCACAAAATATAAATTTATGTAAGAAACAAGGAAAAACACACCAATAAGTGAGAGGGTCATCAATGTTCCAGACTTACTGATATTAAACTGTTAAAAACATATTTTAATTTCGGGCCACAGAGAGATTACCGAGGTGCATTACACAGCACTTATTTGTATTTGAACCCTGGTACTCCAAACGATATTTTGAGTTATCTATATATACAGAGCCAGGTGTAGGTCTGGTGCACCACTGGGTAGACCACCCCATTCCCAATTTTTTTGTGATTCAATATTTTTTGTTTTTGTACTAAGAATTTAAATGTATTTTTACTTATTAGCTTAATTTGACTAGTAAGATCGTATGTATAAAATGCTCATAATGTATCATTGGTAAAATTCTATATATTTTAAATATTTTATTGAATGTATATATGTGCATATACATATTCTGTTCTGAATAAAATTTGTGATATTTTATATTATTGTACTTAAAATATCTTTTTTCTCCATTTTCCTTTTTTAAAATTTTTATTATACCACTGTGAGATATACAATTAAAAGAAGTTCATATTTGGGTTCTCTAGTCATACAGTATTTCAGCACCCATCCCCTCCACCAGTGACTATTTCCCATCACCAATGTCCCCTGATTCCTACCCCTTCCAGCCAGCATCTATGGTTCTCTCTCAATGGTTTTGTTTTTTTTCTCTCTCTCTCTCTCTCTCTCTCTATCTTCTATTACACATTGAAGCTTGCAACACATACATGTAGAGGTTATCATGTATATCCTTTTGCCTACTTTCAATGCTCAATTATATGCTGGTATTATCATTTACCCTAATTATTACTATACTGTTCCTTTCTCTGTATTACCTAACCTCTGACCCCCACACATTTGCAGTAGGTTCCACTAAATGACAGGAGCCTCCTGATCTGTGTTTTGTCTGGCCTTGGATATTGGTATCATGATGTTTTTATATCCCACAAATACAGTCATTCTATATCTGTCCTTTTCTCTCTGGCTAATTTCACTCAGTATTATCCTCTCCATGTACATCCATTTATAAGAAAATTTCATAACTTCGTTTTTCCTAACAGCTGCGAAGTATTCCATTGTCTAGATGTACCACTTTTTCTTAATCCACTCATTCCTTCTCAGGCACTCTAGTTGTTTCCAGATTCTGGCTATTGTGAATAGAAGTGTAGATGGTGTTTCCACTTTGTGTTTTAGCCTCAAAGGATATATTCCCAGAAGTAGTAATGCTGGGTCAAATGGGGAGCCCAATTTATAGTCTTTGGAGGAATGTCCATATTGTTTTCCAAAATGGCTCTACCAGTCTACATTCCCATCAGCAATGAGTGAAAGTCCCTTTCTCACCGCATCCATGCCAGCACTTGTTGTTCTTGCTCTTTTGGATATGTGCCAGTCTCTGTGGTGTGAGATGATATCTCATTGTTGTCTTGATTTGCATCTCTCTGATGATTAGTGATGATGAACATTTTTCATACACCTTTTGGCCATTCAAATTTCTTCCTTGTTGAAGTTTCTGTTCATTTCTTCTCTCCATTTTTTGATGGGGTTGACTGTTTTCTTCTTGTAAAGTTCTACCAATGTGTGATATATTCTGGATGTTAACCCATTATCATACAGGTATTTGGTGAATATTCTTTCCTATTCTGTGGACTGTCTTTGTATCTTGGTCATGGTTTCTTTTGAGGTGAAGCTTTTAGTTTGCCCTTAAAATATCTTTATTGTTCACTATTCCTGCAGTTCGTATGGAAAACTTTTTTTCCAATAATATGCATCTTCACATCTAAATATTTCATTTTGTTCTTCAATAAAATGTATATATACATACATAGGTATACAACTATATCTATTTATGTATTAACTTGCCTCACACATTACTAACTCACACTTGATGCCCAGTACTGTCTGAAGTGATCTTCTACCACATATCTAGAAGAAATCCTGAGTTCTCATGGACGTGGCCCCAAAATTTAAAAATAAAAGTAAATAAAAATAAGTCCAAGGTTCAGATATTTCAATATAAAACAGAAATAAGGTATTTTTTTCTTTGCAAAATCATTTTAGTGATTTTGATAAGAATAAATAGTCTATTTAAACAGTCTAGATAAGAAACTAGTGCAACTATTGTAATTACAGTTACACCCTCACTGTGAGTGAAGTGTAGCTCAGCAATGAAATATTTGCCCTTTATGTGTGATACACTGGGGTTTTACCCACAGCATAGGAAAACAAACAGAATAGAAAAAAACCTTACCTTTGCTTCTGGGGTATAATTCAGATAGCTTGGAGCATGTGCATTGTCTAATTGATCCCTAAATTCATGATCTAGAATCTGTAATTCCCCAAGCATTAACCTGAGCAATACCAAGCAACACCAAAAGTAGATCTTAAACTGTGCCAGGTGCAACACACCCAAAAGAGAAATAAATTGAATTTAACTAGTAGTACACGCACACATACACGCACATGCACACACACATATGTACACACACACATGCACACACACATTTTTGTCTGAGGTTACTTAAAGTTGAGTCACAAAGTTCAAAGGAACATTTAATGCTTATAATCTACCTTTTTTCACATATTCTTCTTCTACTGCTTACTTCTCTACGAGTCTTGTATTCTCCAATGCTCATCATCATATTTGTGTCAGAACAGTTTTTCGCTTCAAATTGCACAAAAAAATAAAAGTTCATCACACAAGACCTATCTGATCATTGACTAATGATTACTTCCAAAGCATTTGTGTCAAAGTCTACTCCCTAGTCATTTATTTTTTTCACATACTACCCAATAGTCAAATAATTGTCAGAAGGATATATTCATAGTTACTAATAAAAGGCTGGACCAGCTTAAAATGTTAGCAGTAGGTTGAAGTACATATTTATTTTGCTTTACTTGAAGTACATGTTTAGCTACAGTTGGGATGACAGATGAAACCAAAAAGCAATAACTAATTTTATGAACATTGCTAATGTATTATATATTAAAAATAAAATTAAAGCTTTAAATTACTAAATCACTATTATTCTTCTGATGATAAATGTATTTACATTTGTTTTAAATGCTTACTTAAGTTAATATACAATTTATTTCTGTGTATATATTGTTTTTGTATGCTATTTGCATCAATTTAATTACAGCTAATATAAGTATTTTAAATAATAATGTAATGAAATATAAATAATAAAACTAGTTACATACATTTATATTATATTTTTTCAAATGGAAATATATATTATGAAATAATGCATAATTAATCTGTCAAAGAAAAATAGTGTGTTTCTATGTCAAAACTAATTTTTATAAGATATAATTAAAGCAGGCAGAAAATAAGCACAGAACACTTAAGGGAAAATGTAGTTAGTATATAAGTAGTAAAAAAAACAGAATTGTTTATATATAAAAAGGGATATAACCTTTAAAAAACTGCAAACACTATATCTTTAGAAAGATATTTATCTTGATTCTAAAACATTGTATTTAATATACTAAAATCATTAAAAATTAATTTAAATTGAAAAACATTGCCAAAAAAGTAAAAATGTCAATTCTCCAAATTATACAAAAATCAAATAAGCATACAAATATATATGCTATCACTAATAACAAAATAAATTCAAATTTTAGAAGAAGGCTATTTTTCTCAGCAAATTAACAAAATTTAGTATAATAATAAATTGTCATGTGCACATGCACTTAAAAATATGGAATTGAAACCCATATTTATGTATTCTGGGAATATGTATTGAAAACATTTAAGATATAGCATATTTTGACATAGTTTCCATAAAATGTAATTAAACAAGAATAAAAAGGTTGTAATATATTCAGCTGGCTTGTGGCAATCTGATCAAAACATTTAAGTAAAAGTATCATAATTCTCAAAACTTATGCATTTGTTTGAGTGATATAAAAGATTTGGGGGGGCCGGAGCAATAGCCCAGCGGGTAGGCGTCGCCTTTGCACGCAGCTGGCCTGTGCCGGCCGGGTTTGATCCCGGCATCCCATATGGTCCCCCCGAGCACCGCCAGGAGTGGTTCCTGAGTGCAGAGCCAGGAGAAACCCTGAGCATTGCCGGGCTCGACCCAAAAAAGAAAAAAAAAAGATTTGGTGTTTGAAATGCTTTAATTTTGCTACTCTTTATAAAATGTTTATAGTAGTGTCATGAATTTATTTATTTCCATTTCGGGGTCACATTCAGCTGTGCTCAGAGTTTATACTTGCCACCACAATCAGGGATGACTCCTGGTTGTATGGGGCAACATATGTGGTTCTGGAGTCAAACCCAAGTCATATGCAAGTGAACTCTCTTTACCTGCTTGTTCTCGCTCCCATCCCAGGAGTTGCCTTTGTTAACATGCAAAATATTGACAACTGACTAATTATAAATATTGGTCAAAATAAATTCTGATATATGCCAATACCTACAGCTATGCAATTGTTAATACAATATTATAGAACAAAAATGATCACATAGAAAAAATGTGCATATATTTAAGTTCAAAACAAAACTATCTTATGCTTTATGCAAATAGCATTTTCTAAAGCATTTATATATATGCAACCTCCCACAAAGAAAGAACATTTATTCTAAAACTTTATGACTAGTTATAGATAATCAAGGTATAATAATTTTTATTATTTTTTCTAATTTATAGAAAAATAACTGCAGTATTAACTACTTTTTATTTTTTTAAGTATTTTTATTATACCACCGTGAGATATACAAATAAAAAGATATACAATTAAAAGTTCATATTTGGGTTTTGGTCATACAGTGTTCCAGCACCTGTCCCCCCACCAGTGCCCATCTTCCACCACCAACGTCCCTGGTTCCCCTACCCTTCCCCAGCCCACCTCCATGGCAGGTTCTTTCTTTCTTTCCCTTTCTCTCTCTTTCTCTTTTCCTTCCCTTCCAGACTATGGATTACAGAACATACATTAAAAGGTTGTCATGTGTATCCTTTTGCCTCTAATGCTCAGTTCTAGGTTGACATTAGTACCCTCGACAATTATTAGCACACTGTTCCATTTTTCTGTCTTACCTAACCTCTGACTCCCACACGTTTGTGGTAATTTCCACCTTTGACAAGACCTCCTGATATATGTTTCACTTGACCTTGGACATTGGTATCATAATATGTACATATATATTTATGCCATTAACTTTTAAATTTTTCTGACACCAATTCTAACAGTTATGATGATGTGATACATGACTCTTCATGCAATATTAAATATAGAAAAGATCATCTAATCTAATATTTACTAAAGTGTGCTGATTCCATGAGACTTCATCCAAAGAAAATCATATTTGCCACTTGGAGAAGCATGTTGTGTTCATTGCACAGAAGACTTAAGTATACAGACTAGGAGGTTTAAGTTAGAGACTACCAGCTTCCTAGCTCTCTAGCTCCTTGTTGAGTTTTACCAATGAATAGTATCACAGGAATACACCAAAGGAACACAATACTCCTGAAATTAACTTGATGAGAGAAAATTTTTTCAAACATTCCC
>JAJIBD010007778.1:0-15269 GCA_021461705.1 Cryptotis parvus | reverse complement strand
AGTCAGCATTCCCACCAACAGTGAATGAGAGTCCCTTTTTTCCCCACATCCACACCAACACTGATTGTTCTTGCTTTTTTGGATGTGTGCCAATCTCTGTGGTGTGAAATGATACTTATTGTTGTTTTAATTTACATCTCTATGATGACCTAGATTAAGGTTTTGACTAGAAAGCCATAACAGCCTAAAGTTCATTTTAAGTTTGCTAGAATAGGTTTATTATAAAAAATTAAAAATTTTATTAAAGCACTCATAACTATGGATAACTATATAATTGTATAGTTATCCATAATTGGTTCAGATATACTGTGTGATGCACTAATATCAGTAGCAGCAGCAGCTTAAATCTTAAAGACATCTATATTTATGTCCACAAAACTTTCTTAATTCATCAAATTTCCTTGAGTATTCTAGATGAACCGAAATGGCCCACAACTTATTAAATACTTGTTCCTGCTATACATTTCTTGAAAATGACACAAATACTGTTTTTCTGACTACCCTTTCCTGGAAATCAGATCAACAACTAGGGTTTATTCATGGCATAACTCAGCCAAGAATATTATATCTGGTAAGGGAGGAAAGAGAACTGTTGTACATGAGTAATAAGTGTTGGCATTACACACACATATGTAGCTACAATACCATCAGGGACCTAGTGTATATATGTATATGTTTATATATAAATTAGATACTGTACATATATAAACACATATGTATGTATTAATATATCACGATCTCGATCACATCTCCGTTGATCATCTATTTCTAGAGCGGGCCGTATTCTTGCGTGGCGTAGGCCAGGGGCATGGGTCGGAAAAAAGGTAACATTATATAGACAGGGAGATATGTTACGGGGCATTTTACACAGAGCTGAGTTGCGCGGTGTCCTTTAAACACCTCCAAAAAAGCATTTATTGATGACAGGGGCGCGCGGGCGGCGGCTGTGATGGGCTGGTCTGCTGGGTGGAGTTCTGCGAGAGGGAAGTCCAGATGGGGAAATGGCGCGCCCGTGGAGTGAGGAGGGGGTGGTCTGGCTTGTTGTGAGGCTCTGCCGAGGTGGTGGGCCAGGGCTGAACCCGCCATGCCTCCTATGCCTCATGACGGCTGTGCCGGGAGAGCAAGGAACAGCTCTGCCCCATGTATGAGAGGTCTCTGACCAGCATACCTGGCCGGTTGAGGAAATGCTGCCGGGTGGGTGTGGTGATCCCGGCTGTGGGGCTGGTCTGCTGGGTGGAGTTCTGACGGAGGGAAGTCCAGAAGTGGAAAATGGCGGCTCCGTGGAGTGAGGGAGGGGTGGTCTGGCTTGTGTGAGGCTCTGCCGGGTGGTGGGCCAGGGGCTAGAACCCGCCATGCCTCCGACTGCCTCAGAACGGCTGCCCAGGGAGAGCAAGGACAGCTGCCCAGGGTAGGGTGGGTGTGGTGGGTGATACATACATGACCTACTTTATATATGTGTATATATGTTTATATATATAAACTAGGTATTTATCTGTATATATATATAAACAAGTAGGTCCTTATGTTTTTTGTTTCCAAGACTAGATGTAGAATATCATCTATATGCATAAAGTGCTGTTTATCTATATGAGAGAAGATTCACAGGCTATAGACTTTACTAGCATCAAGTTTAAGGAGTTGGGTTCATATGTTGCAAAAATGAGTCTTAGAAGCTTAAGATAAATAAATGTTATACAGTTAGTAAAGATAAAGCAAAAGGCAAGGGACAAAAGAAGGAGAGAGCAAGACCTCTTCGATATTTTTATACAGAAATAGAAAACAGACCCAAATTGTTAAAAATATGTTTGGGATATCATCTTGTAATATCTATAATTCAATAAAGAAGCAACAAAGCAACATGGGTGTAAATCCTTCAAACCATAAATCTTTGTTGTGAATCTCTACCCCAAGAGAGTTAAGTTCACCGTCAAAAATTCCAAATGCAGGATCAGAGTGATAGTACAGCAGACAGGCCACTTGTCTCTTATGTGGCTTACCTAAGTTTGGCTCCTGGCACCATGTATGGTGCCCCAATTCACACCAGGAGTGATCTCTGAGTGTAGGGCCAGGAGTAAGCCCTGAGCACCTTAGGGAATGGCCCAAAAAAATTGGAGAAAAATCCGGAAGCAGCCGGATGAGACTCGCCCACTACACTAGCCACCACCTTTGCTGTCCGGATACTGGGATGCTACCTCAAGACCAGATTAACAGAGAAAAACCAGTTCGAGCCCAGGTAGGCAGCTCCCAGAAGTGGAAATCACTGAGAATTCGTCAGATGGAGTCAGGGGTCGGCCCTTTCCCCCCTCCATTTTGTTGAGCCTGGTGTGCCCCCCCCCCCAGGAGCTGCCCTGGGGTGACCAGCCATAGAATGCAGTCTCAAACGTGGCTGAGAAAGCTGGAACTCCACCTCCCCAGGATCAGCTGACCATGGGGCTCCCAGGAGGACAAATGGGATTTGGGAGTGGGCCCATCACCTCTGGGGGGTCCCGGAAGCAGCCGGATGAGACTCGCCCACCACACTAGCCGCCACCTTCGCTGTCCAGATGCTGACCATGAGGCCCCTAAGTTGCGCGGCTGCAAGCGGCCGCACAGTCCATCAAACTAGTGGAAACAGTTATGTCCTTTAATGTACTGCATTCTACGATGTGTAGGAAAGTTTGGCGGGAGGGAGAGATAGAGAGGGAGAGAAAAGACACACAGAACCTGCCAAGTAGTTGAGGTGTGGGAGGGGGGAGGAGGTGGGGACATTGGTGATGGGAGAAGGGTTCGGGTGGAGGGATGGGTGTTGGAACACTGTGGAACCAAAACTCTACATGAGCATCTTGCAATTTTATGTCTAAAAGTGGTGTAATAAAATTTGGGAAAAAAAAAAAAAATTACGGGATCTGGGGATTGGGTGTATGTCAGAGCACTTGTGCCATGGCTGCTGGTTTCAGTTGAAAATATTCAGATGCTTGTCATTTTACTTTTAATGGTTGTCTTCCTGGGAGCCCCATGGTTAGCTGAGCCTGGGGAGGTGGAGTTCCAGCTTCCCCAGCCGCGTTTGAGACTGCATTCTATGGCTGGCCACCCCAGGGCAGCTCCTGGGGGGGCACCAGGCTCGACAAAATGGAGGGGGAAAGGGCCGACACCTGACTCCATCTGGCCAATTCTCAGTGATTTCCACTTCTGGGAGCTGCCTACCTGGGCTCGAACTGGTTTTTCTCTGTTAATCTGGTCTTGAGGTAGCATCCCAGCGTAATAAAAAAAATACGTTATTTTACGTTTTTGGGACTATGGTTTTATATACCTTAACTAAGTTTGGGGTTTATTGTGTCATGGTGTATGTCAATTAAACTTGGAAATGTTGCTGGCAAAAATAAAAAAAAAATGGGCAGAAACCCACTTAGTTCAATAAGTAAAACCAATAACACAGATGGTCCAATTCACACATAACAGCTCAATAAAAAGGTCACGATTTTAGCAAACACCATTACGAGATATATGTTGTAACAAGCAATATAAAGAGAATTAGTTGGTACCTGCAAAGGGGACAGACTTGGGGGTGGGTGGGAAGCTAGGAACATTGGTGGGCACTTTGGTGGTGGGACTGGCGTTGGAATATCAAATACCTGAAACCATATGTCGAACAACTCTGTAAATCACAGTGTTTAAATAATGTTAAAAATAAAAATAAAAAAATTCACCTCAAAAAAATTGGAGAAAAAAAATGCTCAGCCATTTCTGGTAGGAATGTCAAGTGGCTCAAACATTTTTGGAAAACAATATGGATACTATTCAAAAAGACTAAGAATTGAGCTTCCATTTGGGCTAACAATCCTGCTTCCTGGCATCTATCCCAAATGTTCAAAACCTATCCAGAATAGACATATGCATTCCTGTGTTTGTTGCAGTGCAGTCCGCAGTAAGTAATCAACCATTTGAAAACAACCCAGGTGTTCAAGAACAAATGAACATATAAATAAAGTATGGTGCGTGGTGTACAAAGAAATACCACTTGTCTATAAGAAAAGATGAAATAATGCAATTTGATGCTACATGAATGAATCTGGAGAGCATCATGCAAGAAAGACTGGAGTGGCAAGAAAATATGCACATTTGAACAAACCTTCGTTACTTGTTTTTTAAGCTCTTTTTAAAATTTTCTCTTTTTGTGTGTGTCTTTTTAGAGTGGGTTGTTTTTCATGGACATGTATACAATCATATAGTGAAATTTAGTGTAGAAGATTTCTTATTACAGTTTGTTTTTACAGTATCCTCAAACTGGAAACAAAAATGAATTTAATGGAATAATGGCTTTTGTATGTTATGAAATAATGACTTATTTATACTTCGGAATATTTTACAATCTTTAAACATAATACATTGATGCAATAATACCACCTTAATCCTTCATGGTATGGTGTGGTTATATATTTTTTTGAGTATAGACTATGTCAGGCATGCCAAATTTAATAAGTAATTAGCTAAGACTAGATATCAAATAAATAACGGAATAAAATTAAAATTGAACAAATACATGTAATCCTTATCAATTAGGACTTTCTTATTTGTTTAGAATTTATTATATATGCAATATATAATTATATAATATATATATATATATATATATATATATAATTTTCACTGATGTTGCTAGGCTGTGACCTCTGAAAGGATATATGAGTTCCTTGCTCCCTGCAAATGTTGTATAACAGTATAAGTAAGAAGAAGGAACTGTTCTGACTTAAATTCAAGGCATTTTAAACATGGTGAGACAAATATGAGGAGGACACATATGAATAAAATAAATATAAAAAAGTATGCGACAGATGGTACGTAAGTGTAATTTATGTGTCCTAGGACTTAGAAGAATCCGTTTTTAATTAAAGTCTGAAGGAAATTATTATGCAGGAAATGAACTTAAGTCAGACTTTAAGTTATAGACACATCTTTTTAAATGTTCTGTTTTTTGGGCCATACTCAACTGCAGTTAGGGCTTCCTTCTGGCTGCATGCCCAGGAATAACTCCTGGGACTACTCAGGGAACCATATGCGGCTTTGGGTACTCAACCTGGTACTGGCTACATGCAAAGTAAGTCAAAAACCTGTATTATTTCTCTGTTCCCAGGTAGACATTTTATGTCCAAGTTTTAAGGAGTAGATTTGAATGACCAACACACACACACACACACACACACACACACATGCACATGCACACACAAATACTGGACTAGAGGGGTTATATTTTAGACTTTTCTTTTATAGAAAATAAGTATAAAAGTAAATCTCGAGTGGCAGCTGAGTACCAAGAGCCATAGGTCAAAAGATGTTTTGAGTAAACATCTAGTCTCATTCTGATTTCAGGAAAACTACAATAAATGTCTCTTCTGTTTTCTCAGAGAACTCCTCAGAGATCATTGAAGATTTCCTGGCCTCCGGATTTCATTAGATTGGTCTCTAGATTTCAATTCATGGACAATTATTTCCTATTTGTGATGTTGAATAAGTGGCACTGAGTAAGTTAAAAAGGGTATTTCACCTCTTCAGCCTGGAGATTTCTCATCTGTGGAAGAAAAATGTTAAATAAGATGTCTCCAAATTTAAGGTTCTCTTTAACCCCACAGAGAAGTTTGTCTCTGATTGTTTCAGGCATTGTAGTAGTCAAGTTGTCTTATATCTGCTCTTCAAATGTATGGAATTATGGTCTTTATGGTCTGGCTTATTAGACATAGATGAATAGTTATCAAATGATGTATCTTCTTTAACTGGTAATGTTAAATATATTGGCCATAATTATGAATTTAATATTTTCTTTTCATGAAGAAAGCAGGCCCAGCTGGTGAAATTTATGATATGAACTCTGAAAGTACTAAAATTAAGGAATATTCTTTTCTTTTAAAATGTCACAATGGTTTCAGTGGAAGATTTACCAGCTTCCACATGAATCCTAATTCTCCGTTTCTTTCAATGGCTATGGAGAGATTCTACTCAGATTTTCTCTGTGATACTATTTTTAAAAACACTCATAAATGTACACTATTGCTTACACACAACTTAGGGGAAAAATACCTTAAGGGATAAGAAAACCGAAATAAAAAATTAGAAAATCAGAGTGATAAAGAACTTGCTATATTATACATGGCTTCTGATATTTAGGGAACAAGTTTGAGGATGTCATCTGATTTATTTTCTATTTTAGTTTTAATAAAACTTGGTATTAACCTTTTATTGGAGCAAGATCCTGAAATATGTGTTAAACTGTTAGGATTTGGTTTATAAGCCCAGTCACATTTCCTACTGAGGGTATTATAACAGGTGGTTTTCTAAGCCTTTGGCTTATCATGTTTATGATTCTGTGATAATTCCAATACTAGTTTTTTAAAAAATAGTGAATTTGTAACAGATGATTAATAACATCTATGTACAAATAAGCATTTTCTCCAAAATTTACTTTTTAATTTTGGAATAAATGTGGGTGTCATATAAAATTTGGTCTTACAAAGTTTAATTTACTTGCAATTCTGAAATGTTTGAAAACACACTTTTACATTAAAATAATTTTAAGATAGCTACTTTATTAATGAATAACTTGTCATAAAATATATTATATAGCCAACATATAATGATACCTATGCTGTACAAATGCTATTAGAGGGAAGGTAGTCTATGTGCTGGAAATTTGGGATTTATGTTGTTACTATTTTTTTTTCAGACTCACTACTGGTTGCTCTTTTTTTGTCTTTTTATCTCCCTATTCTTATTGAATTGGATACTTTTAAGATTAGAAAGTAACTAAATTTAGAAATTAAAATGTCAACTTCAGAGTACTATTGGTATAAGAATTAATAAATAACTTTTGAATCAGAATAGAGGGAATTTAAGAGTTGACAAGAGTCGTAGAGTCCTCAAAATCCAATCATTTGTTATCATTGTTTCAACTTCTCTTTTTATAGTAAAATACTAGAATAGCTTTCCTTCCAAAAATTAGTTTTGTGTTCCTTTACTTTCTTTTCAGTGTACTTTTCATCAATGTAGAAAATTTCCTACTAATTGTTATGCTGACTTTTAATTCCATTTAAATGGTGATTGAAGATTTGCTGAAACTGGGGCCGGAGTGATACCACAGTGGATAGGGCATTTGCCTTGCACTTGGCCGACCCGGGTTCGATTCCTGGCATCCAATATGGTCCCCGAGCAGTGCCAGGATTAATTCCTGAGCAAAGAGCCAGGAGTAACCCCTGAGAATTGCTGGGTGTGATCCAAAAAGAAAAAAAAAGATTTTATGAAAAGTCCCATTGAATATGAGACTGAGGTAATAGTTAGAGTTCAGTTGAGTCAGGTGGTTGCACTGTAAGAAGCAGTAGATCTCTGAAACACATGTTAACCTGAGGTTTACTGTCCAATTTTTAAGACTTCAATCATTTTATTTTTAATTCATTTTTTGCTAAGGTAATGTTGGTTTAGAAGTATATATATATTATATATTTACAATTTTATTATAACACTGTGAGATAGACATTTACAAAGCTGCTCATAATTGGATTTCTGTCATACAATGTTGCAGCACCCATCTCTCCACCAGTGCACCCTTCTTGTTTTATAGATTTTATTAAATTGACATAATTTTTTAAAACATTTTATTATACCACCGTGAGATATACAATTACAATGTTGTTCACATTTGGAGGTTTAGGTCACACAGTGTTCCAGCACCCCGCCCTCCACCAGTGCCCCTCACCCACCACCCATGTCCCCAATTCCCTCCCCCTCCCCGTCCTGCCTAAATGGCAGGTTCTTCATCTCCTCTCTCTCTCCCTCTCTCTCTTCCTTCTCCTACACATTGTGGGTTGCACTACATACACTTAGAAGCCATCATTTGCATTTTTTAAATTGACATAATTTTAACAAGTTTGCACCACCTCAATACACATGTTACCACTCCATCTTCACCAGTTCATCAACTATTAAACTTCCTTTCAAAGAGTTTGTATTGATGCTTAGTAGTTTGCCCTGTTTAGGCCACTCTAAAGGACTCTTACAACTCCACAACTCTATGTTTTAATTTATGTTGAATTGAGAGATATGGAGAAACAATTTATTTCTGCTCTTTAGTTACTGTCTGTGTTTCAGGGTTTTATTTTTTAGAATTGTCACTTGCCAGGGCTGTTTCATCCTAATGGATTAAATTTTTCAAATTTAATTAAGGAACCATGATTTACAGTTATTAATAGTTGAGCTTTACACAGAATATTTCAACACCAGTTCAACCATCAGTGTCGACTTCCTAACCTCTAAGTACTCCACCTCACGCCACCCACCTGCCACCTCGGAAGGCACATTTGAAAGTTTGGAAGTTGCAACTGGTCTCAAGTTTTTAGTGTTGTTGAGTCAATACTCGATATATAACTATACCACTTTCCCTCTTACCAGTATAGTCAAAACCCTGACCCCTGTCCTCCCATTACTTCTTTTACTTATCTTTCTTCTCTACTTGGTTACTTTTCTTCTCTGTTTTTCTCCCCATCCTCTTGGTTCAAGGGATCTAGGCATTCCCTCTTTACTACATTACATTTCCTCATCCAGTTGTCTTCTATACCACAGATAAGTGAGATCATCCTGTGCTTGTCTTTATCCTTCTGGTTTACTTCACTCAACATATCTTCCAGTTCTAGCCAGATTGCAGCAAATGTCAAGCTTTCACCATTCCTTATAGCTGCTTAATAGTTCATTGTGTTTATTCATGCCATTCAGAGGATATTCTAAGCATAAATTTCTTTTTTTGTTTCTGACATACTAACCATTTGTCAGCAGAGTGCTAATCATGTCTTTGGAAATAACTTCTAAGGCAGCTCCAGAAAACTATTATATTACAGTAAAAGAAATTTATAAGCATTATTGCTGTAATAGGGATCAATCACATAATTTCCTGAATCCAAATCTTCCCTTTCTGCCTCAGTTCCTTCAGTTGGAATATTGAATGTGCTATGACAGGAATGGGTTGTAATATATCATTAACTATAAATAACTGTACAATATTGGAGAATCCTTTAAGATTTTTCTATATAGAGGGAATTGAGAGCTAGTACAGTGGGTAAAGAACTTGGCTTGCACTTAAATGATCTGGGTTTGATCCCTAGTACCTTATATGGTCCCCTGAGCTGCATGTATATAGCCAGGAGCAAGCCCTGAATACTGCTGAGTATGGTCCCCAAACAAACAAAAAGTGTATTTTAAGCTTTATTATGTATGCAAAATAACTTTTAGATGGAGACCCTTAAAAGGCAGAGTGGAAATATACACACCAGTAATTATGCCTGAGAATTAATTTAAATGCTACAGAGTACTCTAGTAAATGTCTTCAAATATCATGCACATAGAGAATTCTCATCAGAGAATTAAATTAAATGACAGATGGATATGTGAAATTTTGGTATGTGAGATATTTAAAATTGAAGATTTCACATTTGTTAATACTAAGCATGGTATATTGTGACTAAAATGTTCATTTATTTAGATTTGTGCAAACACAGTACCAACATTGTACTGCTTTTTCAATATTTCTAATGAGGTTATACTGTCTTCTATATGAAGAGAAGTATATTAAATTTTGGGCTAGAAACTTGGGCTTCATGTTATATAGAATTCTTTACAGGAGTCATGATACCCTTGGAAATTTCTTTTGCATATGCTTTGGTTTCACGAGTCTTCCTGCATCTTGATCTGACCTTTTCAGTACCATATTAAACTGTCAGTTTCTAGTACTTATTTGGAACACTTTCAGCATGAGCATATGGATTTTATAGTAAGTCTTTATAACACCATTTTGACTCCTTGGTAACTTTTTCTCATAGTAATGCTATTTGCATTATATTGAATCATGTATATTTTGCTGGGCCAGCATGAGATTAGGATATATTATAGAGAACGTGTTTTAAAGCCATTTATGTAAAAGTGAGGGATCTGGATGCATTCCATTTCTGTATAGTGATTGAATGGCAGGATTTATAACATATACTGCTGGTATGGAACATAATTTAAAATGATTTTGTAGGAAGAATAAAACATCTTTTCTGAAATCTGAGGAGCAAAGGGATACTTCTACATAGTTTTTCTAGAACATAAGCAAAGAACATGAAAATTTTTGTACATTATTATGGAATACATAAGCCAATCTCTTAATTTAAGCTCTCCTAAAATAATTTAATAGAGTACACAAAAGACAGTCACTACATCTTAAAGAGCTAAACCAAAACAATTATGATTTCTTTTTCAATTTTTATCTGTGAAAACAACTTTGGAATGCTGATTGTTAGGAAATCTGTTAAACAACACAGATTTAACTTGATCAGGTCATTTGTGTTCTGCCCAATGCTTTATCCAGGCTCAAGGATGTTTGTTAGAAGCCTGAGAGATGGTCAGGTCCAATTGTTGTACATTTAGTATAACTCAAATGAAAACAACTAAAGGACACCCCCACCAACAGTTAATCCACTTAACATAAACTCATATTGTCGGGGAGTGCCGCTGTGGTCCCCGACAGTGCCAGGAAGCGAGTTCCCTTCTACCTCCAAAGCTGGCGGGAATGGATGAAGACTCAGGAATCCGATGCAGTTTTAAAAGGGCTTTACTATCACAGGTTCCAATATACAATCCAAGAGCAGGGGAAAACCTCCGGACTCTGGGTTCCCAGCTAGGCCCCAGCCAGGTGTAGGCCAAGATGGCTGCCACCACGTGTTGAGGCCCAACAGAGAATGGAGAGGACTGAGAAGCAAAACACCAAGGGAAGCCAAAATGGCAAAAGGGGGAAAAAAGAGAGATTCTTTCTTACAGCTTATTTTATAGCTAGAAACCTGCCCAAACTCCCAGCCCAGCCCATTCTGGGCTGGACTATCTAGAGATGAAAACAGGAAAACAGCTCCATAGAATGTAGCAACTTCAAGAGACCATCTGGTTGTTTACAAGGACCCAGAGCTAATTAAAAGCCTCCTAGAAGAGCTGGGAGAAGCTAAAAGCTAAATGTAACTTCCCCTGGCAGGAAGGATCAAATGCCCTCAGGTAATTTCTCCCAGCACCTCACCTAATGACTTGAGCCAAGATCTGCCTGGAAATGGCTTTATAGAGTAGAGAAGGGGGTTTCTGAGATGGCATGTCTCTGTACCAAAGACTAATACTAATGCCAGTTAAATATTTCTCCAAGCCTTCACAAGAGTCTCGTCTACTTCTCGGTAGTTTTGTATTTTAGTTGCCTTTGAGTTATCAGGGAGCCATGCTTGCTTGCTTGGAGGCAAACAGCATTTCTCTCTGGTCTAATTACTTAGAGATCCAACGTGGCCAGGCAAATATGCTGGTAAGATCTAGCTAGTCCCACGATGCTTGTGGTAGCATGAGAGAGTATTTATACCAGCCAGTACAGAATACATGGTCAGATAAGACTGCCACATTCAGAATATCCCCTATCTATGAAGTGACCGGCAGGGAGGCAATCCAGGGCAGATGCAGAGGCCTAGGCTTTTAGGTGTCCTGCAACATTATATGGTTCTTTATAATTTATAAATTGTTCACACATTCATTTCCCCTTTAAACCTTAAAAATCCCAATGTCCACATAAGATAGATTTTAAAAAAATTATAATTTTGTGGGATGGGGAGTTCAGCCTCAGGAGATGTAGTAATTTGTCTAAGGAATGGCGGTTACATAGAAGTAAATTGTACTGAGGCCTTCTGCAGTTATTGTGATACTAAATGCACCACTGGTTATCCAAGAATACAATTAAGATGAAGCAGAAAATGCATCCGCAAATTGTAGAAACCATATAGTTTTGTTTTTGTGCTTAAGCAGACTGAAGAGCTCTTGATCATTTAATTGCTGAAATATTGATGTTGCAATTTTTTAGTGTTGTCTACCAGTGTAAATACTTCACTTTTACTTGAAGAATTGAAAAATCTTTTAATTTTCCAGACCTTAAGTAATATCAATATGCTAGGCAAAAATGCAGTTATTTTTTAGTTGTAAATAGCAATTATTTTCAAATAAAAACTCTGCCTGTTCTATTTGTCTCCTTTAAAAAAATTTTTTCATTTTTGGCAAAGTTTATTCATGTTCTACCCAGTGCTTTATCCAGTCAGCAGAATGTCTATCTCATTGTTTTGATCTGATTTGCAAGCTGGTATCTTTAGGATCTTATACATGAACCATTCCAGCACCACAGTTTCTGACCAGGTGTCTACTTCTTTCCATAATTGTCTCCAAGTCCCTCCTCCACCTTCTCTACTTCAGTTAGTGAGCTTCATGCTGAGGACAAGTCTCAGTTTCTGTTGCCTTTGGACGTTTTTTATGCCCCTTCTCTGTTTCTTCATGTCCTGCAACCAAAGGGAGATCATTATGTCTGTCTCTCTCCCTTGTCTGGCTTGGCTCAGCATGATACTATATAGCTCCACCAGCGTGGCAGCAGATTTCAACTTTTCTTACAGCTGAGTAGTATTTCATGTACATATGTATCATAGTCTCTTTATAAAGTCATCTGATCTTGGACTCTTGGAATGTTTCCAGATATGGGCTGTTTTGAATAGTACTGCAATGAATATAGGAGTGTTGAGATCTTCCTCCAAACTGGGGTTTTATATTCTAGGATTAGCTGTCCAGAAGTGGAATTGCTGAATCAGAAGTGTTGCAGGACAGCTAAAAGCCTAAAAGGCTTTGCATCTGCCCTGAATTGCCTCCTGCAGGTCACTCCGTAGATAGAGGGGTAGTTTAAATGTGGCAGTTTATATGACCATGTATTCTGTACTGGCTAGTATAAATATTCTCTCATGCTACCACAATCATCGTGGGACTAGCTAGATCTTACCAGCATATTTGCCTGGCCATGTTGGATCTCTAAGTAATTAGACCAGAGAGAAATGCTGTTTGTCTCCAACCAAGCAAGCATGGCTCCCTGACCACTCAAAGGCAACTAAAGTACAAAACTACCATGAAGTAGACAAGACTTTTGTGAAGGCTCGGAGAAATATTAAACTGGCATTAGTATTAGTCTTTGGTACAGAGGCTTGCCATCTCAAAAACCCCCTTCTCTACCCTTAAAGGCATTTCCAAGCAAATCTTGGCTAAAAACATTAGCATACAAAAGGGCCTAGGTGAGGTGCTGGGAGAAATTACCTGAGGGCAGTTGACCCTCCCTGCTTCCCATAATAGTGGGAGGTCTGAGCTGCAGGGGTATAAAACTAGCCTGCTTCCTCTCTGGTTCTCTCTTTCTTGGGCTCTCTCTTTTGAGCCTCGCACTCTTCTTGGGAGTCTTGTCTTTGTCTCCTCTTTACAGGGCCTTAACACGTGGTGGCCGCCATCTTGGCCTACACGTGGCTGGGGTTTTAGCTGGTAATCCTAAGCACTGGGTTTTTCCTATTGCTGATTTGTATGCCTAAACCTGCTATAAGTAAAGCCTTTTAAAACTGCATCGGATTCCTGAGTCTTCATCCATTCCTCGCCGACATCAGAGGTAGAAGGGAACTCACTTCCAGGCACTGTTGGGGACCCCAGCGGTGTTCCCTGACACAGAAGGAAATTCAATTCCTAGTTTTCTTGAGAAATGTTAATCTTTTCCCCTCAAGAGTGTTGGACCAATCAACATTTTGACAATCAGTGAATGAGGATCCATTTTTTTCCCCAGCTCACATCAACACTGGTTGTTTTTGTTCTTTGTAATATGTGCCAGACTCACTGGTGTGAGATATTTGCATTGTTCTAATTTGCATTTCCATGATAATAAGGAATATAAAGCACTTATTCATATAGCATTTAGCATCTGTATGTATTCTTTGAACAAGTTTCTGTTGATCTTTGTCCCATTTTTTTGATGGAGTTGGATTGTCCTATTGGAGTTTTGGATATCATCTTGGATATCTTGGATATCATGTTGGATATCATCCCTTTATCCTACTAGTTGTGGAAAAATATCTTCTCACAGTCAATGACGTGTCTTTTTATTCTGGCCATCATTTATTTTGTAGTGCTGAAACTTCTTATGTTGATATTGTCTTGTTTGTCTAAGAGTTATGGCTCTTTGCTTTATCATGATTACATATAAGGCAGAGAAAATCCATTGCATGACAAGTTTAATTGAAGTACTTTCCCCTTTTCTTCCAACCAACTTTTTGTACAAAGATTCAGGGTCTTAAAAAAATGCACTGATTGGTAAATGATGCACGTGAGTCATAGCTGATTTTCAAAAGCTTCCTTAAGTCTAGATTATTCTGCCTCAATTTTTTAAGTATTTTATTATACCACTGTGAGATATACAATTCCAAAGATGTTCATATTTGGGTTTTGGCCATACAGTGTTCCAGCACCCATCCCTCCACCAGTACCCATCTCCCACCACCAACGTACCTGGTTCCCACCCCCTCCCAAGCCCTCCTCCATAGCAGGTTCTTTATTTCTTTCCCTTGCTCTCTATCTCTTTCTCTTTTGCTTCCCTTCCAGATTGTGGATTATAGAACATACATTAAAGGGTTGTCATGTGTATCTTTTTGCCTCTATTTAATGCTCAGTTCTAGGATGGTATTAGTACTTTCGACAATTGTTAGCACACTGTTCCATTTTTTGTCTTACCTAGCCTCTGACTCCCACATGCTTGTGATAATTTAAACCTTTGACAAGACCTCCTGATACATGTTTCACTTTACCTTGGATATTGGTATCATAATATGTTCATATATATTTATATCATGCAAATACATGCAGTTATTCTGTATCTGTCTCTCTTCTTCTTGCTCATTTCATTTAACATGATCTTCTCCATGTCCATCCATTTATAGGCAAATTTCATGACTTCATTTTTCCTAACAGCTTCATAGTATTCCACTGTGTAGATGTGCCAAAGCTTCTTTATCCAATCATTGATTTTCGGGCACTCTGGTTGTTTCCAGATTCTGGCTATTGTGAATAATGCTGCTATGAACATAAAAGTAGGGATGGTGTTTCTGCTGTATATTTTTGGCTTCCCAGAGTATATTCCCAGCAGTGGTATGGCTGGGTCAAATGGGAGTTCAATTTCTAGGCTTTGGAGGAAAGTCCATATTGTTTTCCACAAAGGCTGTTGGTGGCATTCCCACCAACAATGGATGAGTGTCCCTTTTCCCCACATCCAAGCCAGCACTTGTTGTCGTTGCTCTTTTGGATATGTGCTAGTCTCTGTGGTGTAAAATGATATCTCATTGTTGTTTTGATTTGCATATCCCTGATGATTAGTGATGATGAGCGTTTTTTCATGATTTTTTTGTCTGTTTCAATTT
>JAJIBD010007777.1:0-21897 GCA_021461705.1 Cryptotis parvus | reverse complement strand
AGATGCCCTTGGACTACACTAGCATGCGACAGGATGAATGGAGATGTTACTGGTGCCCACTCAAACAAATCGATGAACAATGGGAATACAAGTGACAAGTGATACAAATGATACCAATATCCAAAGCCAGGAAAACATGTATCAGGAGGACTTGTCAGTGTGTGGAATCTACCGCATTGTGTGGTAGTCAGAAGTTAGGTAAGACAAAGAAGGGACCAGTGTGATAATATCACTGTATCACTGTCTTCCCGTTCATCATCGATTTGCTAAAAGCGGGCACCAGCAACATCTCCATATGACCTGTCTCATGCAAGTAGAGCCCAAGGGCACCTGCTTGCTCCAGGAACATAAAGAGCCTCAAACCATTCCATCAGGTCATGGGAATGAGGTCTAAAAATTGTTACTGGTATCTGGCATATCAAATATGACACGGGTAGCTTGCCAGGCTCTGCCGTGCGGGTAGCATACTCTTGTAGTCCTCTCAAAATCCAGCATTTATTGATGAACCGTGCAGCCGCTTGGGCCACGAGCCGGGCTATGATAGGCTTGTCTGCTGGGTGGAGTTCTGACGAGGGGAAGTCGGATGTGGAAAATGGAGGTCCTCATGGAGTGGGGGTCGTCTGGCTTGTTGTGAGGCTCTGCTGGGGTGGCGGGCCAGGGCTAGAACCTGCCATCCCTCCCAGGCACCTCATGAGCGGCTGGGCACAGTGAGAGCCAGTAGCAGCTCTGCCCCATGTCTGTCTCTGAGAGACAGAGACAGTGTGATAATAATTGTTGGAAATGATAATAACAGACTAGAACTGAACATTGAATGTAGACAAAGGGATATAAATGATAACCTATGATTGTATGTATTGCAAGCCACAATGTGTAAGAGAGACAGAGAGAGAAAGAGGGAGATTGAGAGAGGAGAAAAGGCAAAGTGCCTGCCATAGAGGCAGGCTAGGGAAGGCAGGAGGAAATCAGGGGACATTAGTGGTGGGAAATGTGCACTGATGGAGGGAGAGGTGCAGTAACTCTGTGACTGAAACCTAATCATGAACAGTTTTGTAGTTGTATATCTCACAGTGGTATAATAAAATTAAAAATTAAAAAATTTTAAAAAAATTTAAAATATGCTGAGAACTATTAACAATGCACAATTTTCTTCCAATTTTACTTTATAAATGTGTTCTAACCAAGGTAATATACTATGTAGTCTTTACTCAATTTTAAACTTGTAGTTCATTTATTTAAATATAACACTTAGAATACAGAAAATGTGTAATAGAAATGAAAACAGTTCATTAATACAGAGGGATTTTAAAATGCAGAAATGACATACAGTTGTCTGTAATTCTGTTTATTTTTTCTTCAACTAAGGTCACATTTTTAAACAATTTTTTTTCTAGGAGGCCATAGATATTGGACAGAATGTAAGGTATTTTATATTATTATCTGAGTACCATCAGATTGACTCCTAAAAAAGAGCCAGGTTAGGCCATACCTGGAAGGTCTCCAAGCCCTAAGAACTTTCAGGTATGGCCCAAAGCATCCCCAAACGAAAAAATAAATTGCCCAATTCATTCCACACAGTAGACACTAAACTCCTTTATAGAATTCTGAGAAAATACACAATGTTGAGGCGCCCAGGAGAGAGAGAGCGGGTTCTAGCCCTGGCCCACTATCCCAGCAGAGCCAAATAGGAAGCCAGAGGAAACTCCCACACCATGAGGGCCTCCATTTTTAACATTAATACTCCAAGTTTAGTCAGAGCTCCACCCAGCAGAAGAGCTGATCACAAGCCCTGCTCATCAGAGTCCCACCATACAGTAGTCTATTTCAAGCCAAGGTCTACCTGATCCAGAGACTCAGATACACAGGGCACAGCTGCTACTGGCTCTCCCTGTGCCCAAGAAAAGTCAGTTTCTAACCCTGGCCCACCATCCCAGCAGAGCCTCACAAGAAGCTTGATAAACCCCCCATACCATGAGGGTCACCATTTCAACATCTGGACTCCACAGCTCATCAGAGCTCCACCTAGTGAAAAGCCAATATTTCTCCATCTCACACAGCTGCTTTGGGGCCACACAGTTCATCAATAAATTCATGAGATGAGAGGCTACTACAAGAGTATCCAACCCACACGGTAGAGCCTGGCAAGCTACTTGTGTCGTATTTAAAATGCCAAAAACAAGTAGCAATTATAGACCTCATTCCTATGACCTGAAGGAATGGTTTGAGGCTCTTCATCTTCCTGGAAGCAACCTGATGCCCTTGGACTACACTAGTGGGAGACTGGATGTATGGAGATGTTACTGGTACCAGCTCTAGCAAATCGATGAATAATGGGAAGGTAAGTGATACAAGTGAAGTGATACTGCAATGTTGATAAAAGACTCTCATTTTATTTTACTTTCTGATACTGAGAAATTTACTTTTACCACACACATTTAAATAAAAATAAGAATAGCACTATATCATATCATAGATCATTCCTTTTATATGTTCCACTATACAATATTATTCATTCCATTATTAATATGCTTATGTTTCTATACAACAAACCTTGACCCATTTATGTCACAGTCATATTTTCATATTGTAATCATCTCTATATTAGTTCCTTATGTAGAAGAGTCACTTAGAATTATATGTTTTGAATAAATAGCAATGACAGTCACTCTTTTACATTTTTATAACGGTGAGGGCTGAAGATCCTGCAATCATGCATGTTTCTACAAAGAAAAATAAAAGCAGAGCAAATATCAATTAAAAACTCATTACCTATATATCTAGCACAGACAAAATAGTAATACTCTAATCTCCATCACTGAAACACATATAATTAGTTTCAAGATTTCACATGTCTACCAAGTTAATTTTTCTATTAATGGAAATTTAACTTGTCATAATATACAAAAGTATATTGTATATTATAAAATACAAAAGTAAATTTGTATATGTTTAGAGTATCTCACTAGTAAGATGTAAATATGACTTTCCTTAATAATTAGAAGACATCAAAGAATAGTGTTTACCAACTTTACTAATTAAGTTTTCTGATACTTTTAAGATTTATAATATGACCCACAAAATGACATAAAATAAAATTCAACGAGAAATTTTATTATGTACCAGAATGTATGAATGTTAATAACTTTAACCAATGTTCTATTACTTACATATAGTAATGTATGATTTAAAGCTTGAATGCAAACATTAAATGTATCCCTTTTCATAAATTTATTGTTTCACTTAATCATTATGTTTGTTCACTTTATGGTATGGATTGTTATTGTTTCAATTAGGTTGATAAAGGAATTGTTGTATTTATATTTTCAGGTGTATATAATTGAATCTCCACTAACAATTATTTTACAGTAACACAGCAGAAGAACTGGTAAAAATGATGAACACAATGGAGAAAACTTTGGTCATTATTGTGACAGAAAAGGGAAGCATGCTATGACAGAAACCCAAAATAATGTTTAAAAATTTTATACAATGTGATTTACAGTACTGTTAATGATAGGATTTCCTGAATATAATCTTTATTATCATGCCCTCCACAAGAGCCTCCTCTTCTCTACACTGTTGTCTTAGTGTCAACCTACCTTCCACCTGTCCTATACCATCATCCATTCTGGTAGGCTCAAATATATATATGACTTCTCAGAAACTTCCCAGATTTTTGTTATGTTTGACCAATGTTATTCTAATAATGTATTTCTTTATATCTCACATCTCACATTGTTGGGCTCTGAGCTGATAGCCTTAGGGTCTAGCATTTTCTGCCTAAAGACCCTAAAGGCAGTGTTGCAGGACTCCTAAGGGCCACTGCATCTGCTCTGGATTGCCTCCGCCAGATCACTCCGTAGATAAGGGGGTAGTCTAAATGTGGCAGTTTATCTGACCATGTATGCTGTACTAGCTGGTATAAATATTCTCCCATGCTATCACAATCATCGTGGGACTAGCTAGATCTTACCAGCATATTAGCCTGGCCACGTAAGGACACCTAAGTAATTAGACCAGAGAGAAATGCTGTTTGCTTCCAAACAAAGCAAGCATGGCTCCCTGATAAAATATAAAACTACAATGAAGTAGAGGAGACTTGTGAAGGCTTGGAGAAATATTTAACTGGCATTGGTGTTGATCTTTGGTACAGTGACATGCCATCTCAGAAACCCCCCCTTCTCTACATTTCAAAGGCCTTCCCTTCCCTTCCCGGCTCAAAACATTAGCACAGTAAAGGCCCTAGGTGAGATGCAGGGAGGGGGTTACCTGAGGGCATTGGACCCTCCCTGCTTTCCATAACAATGGGAGGGAAGGTCTCAGCTTGGGGGGGTATAAACTAGCCGGTTCCCGCTCTCCCGGGCTTCTTCTTCCCGGTGGAATCTCGCCTTGTAAGCGTTTTTCCCCTTGGAAGTTATACACGTGGTGGTCGCCATCTTGGCCTACACGTGGCTGGGGTTCTAGCCTGGAATCCTAAGCATCGGGTTTTTCCTTTAGCTGATTTGTATGCCTGAACCTGTGATAAGTAAAGTCTTTTAAAACCTCATCGGATCCCTGAGTGTTCATCCATTCCTCGCCGGCGGAGGTAGAAGGGAACTCGCTTCCTGGCACTGTCGGGGACCCCGCGGAGCGCCCGACAAGGCAGGATCCAGAAATGGGCCCTGCCCATAAGGTTACACCCAAAACATCTGTGCTAATCCAAGCTAAGGTGAGGCAGAATGTGCCTAGTCTTCTAACCTCTGACCACAGGGGATATGTAAATCAATGTTTGTTACCTTGCAAATGTTACCTTGCAAATGTTACCTTGCAAATGCTAAATCTGTGATTGTCATTTGTTCTTCTGTTACAATGGCCCAGGAGCTTGAAAATGCTCTGTAATGTGTGCTTGTACCCCGTTCACCCAAATATTGTATAAAAGGTTTAAACTGTGTCCAGTAAAGTGAGTGCTGCTTTGCAGAGCTCCCCCGCTGCATGGGTGACCTTCTTTCTTTCTTTCCTTTCTCAGCAGTAGCAGCGGAAGGCAGTGTTTCTCCCAAGTCCATCCCTCACCTTTTCCGCAGGGATGAAATCGGGCAAGATCTAGGTCTTCCCTCATTTGTGCCGGGGCTGCTGGCCAGGGCCCCCAACATCACATGTCATAGAGACAATTCTGCATCCATCCTGTCTTTATGCTAAATTCACTCACCATGCTACTCCCCAGATCTATGAATGTAACAATAACTTGTATGATTATATCTTTTCTTACATACTAAGTAATATTCACTCGTTTAAATATTGAGCTCCCATTTGATCCAGCAATAGCACCCCTGGGAATATACCTTAGAGACCGAAAAACATAGCAGAAACACTATCTGTACTTCTTTATTAATCTCTGCGCTATTTACTATAGCTAGAATCTGGAAACAACCTAAATGCCCGAGAACAGAGGGACTGGCTAAAGAAACTGTGGTTCATCTACACTATGGAATACTATGCGGCTGTCAGAAAAGATGACATTATGAAATTTACCTGCAAATGGAGGGACATGGAGACTATCATGCTGAGTGAAATTAGTCAGAAGGAAAAGGACAGATATAGAATGACTGCATTCATTAATACGACATAAATAGAAAACAGTGTTTTACTAAATGTGGGAAATGGTAATGGCAGATTGACTCACCATTGAATATACACAAAGAGACTTAAGTGATAAACTCTAAATACCTGCAGGGCTAGCCACAATGTGTAAAATAAGAGGCTGAGAGATGCAGAGACAGAGAGAGAGACAGAGAGAGAAAGAGAGGAAACTGGGGTACCTGCTATTAAGGCAGCATGGGGGTGGGCAGGAGGGGGGGGGTACATTGGTGGTGGAAATGGGGCACTGGTGGAGGGATGGGTGCTGGTATACTGTATTACCAAGAACCAATTATGATCACCTTTGTAATTGTATGTTTCACTGTGGTATAATAAAAAAATAGCATGAAAAAAAAAATAAAGAATAAATACACTAAAAAAAATAAAAACATCAAAAAAAAATAAATTTGCCATAGTTTCTTTATCCAGTTATCTTTTCATGGACCTGGTGAGTTAAAAAGACTGGAAAACAGGCTTTAACTTTCATAAATAAAGACACAATGAACATAGAACTAGTACTGAAAATAGCTTATTTGAGTACAACTTTTGGATCCTTTGGGGAGTTTTCATGACGTGGATGTGTTGGACCATATGGTAGATCAATAATTAACCTTTAGTTGAGAAATGAATATATTGTTTAAAAAAAAAAGTTGAAGCAATTGACATTTTCATCAGCACTACAAAAGTGTTTCTTTTTCCCTACATCCATATCAACACTCTTTTTGTACTTTCTGATGTGTGTCAGTTTCACAGAAGTGAGGGCTATCTCATTATTTTGGTTTGCCTTTCCCTGATTATGAGTGATTTTAGAACACTAGAACACTTTTAATATAGTTACTTACAATCTATATGTCTTCTTTGAAAAATTTATGTTCATCACTTATTGCCATTTTTGATAGAGTTCATTTCTTTTTTCTCCTTAAGTTGTACAAGTGTCCTATAAAGCTTAGACATTAAGTATATGTCAAATGAGTGGTGAGCAAATATTTTATACCAATCTGGTTTTTGTGTTGGTCATCCTTTCTTTGTAGTTAATATGATGCTGAGTCGTTTGTTTATGATTAACTTCATGGACTTGACCAATGGAATTGAATCATTGGAAATGCCTCAATTAAATGTCATGAAAGGTTCTTCCCTCTACGTTCCTTAATATAATTTATGGAATCAAGCATTATATAGAAATTTTAATCTATTTTGAATAGAATTTTATGCATGATATAAGGTACAGAACTGGATCTGTCTCTTTTTTTTTAAACATGTGTGCCAACAGTTTCCCAAGCACCACTTGACAGTAGTGTTTTCTTTATCCAATTTACACACAATATGCATATATATATGTATATATATGCTATTTGCTCTTAGTTGAAGATTACATCTTAATTTACCTGAGAATCTATATCTGAGTTCTCAGTGCTATTCAATTTTTCAGAAAGTGCATATTTGGTTCAGTGACTATATTTTTTATCTTATACTTTTATTATATACTTTAGAGTTTAGGAGGAAGAATCCCCCCCAATGCTTTTTTTACTGGGATATATTGGATATTTGAGATTATATTTTCCCTATGATTTTAATAGTTTTTGGTCATGTCTTCAAAAAAGATATTTAATGGGAAATTTTATAAACAATGCATCAAATCTATGTAGTGCTTTAGGAAATATTGTGATTCAGAAAACAAATCCTACTACATAAACAGAAAATATGTTTCCATTTTCTTTTTTGGTGTGAATTTAGGTTTTATAATAAGGTTTTCCCTTTTTTAGCCCTTTTGTTTTTATTTTTATTCTTGTTTTTATTTTATTATACCACCATGAGATATACACTTAGTAAATTGTTCATGATTGGATTTTAGTCATACATTGTTGCAGTACACATCCCTTCACCAAGGCACATTTCCAACCACCAATGTCCCTAGATTTCCTCCCCCATCCCACCTCCCCCAGCCTGTTTCTATAGTAGGTGCTCTCTCTCTGCCGCTCTCTCTTTTCCTCTCTCTCCCTTCTCTTTAAACATTGTGGATTGCTATACATACATTTAGGGATAGGCTGTATCTAAATGATACATACATTTAGGGACAGCCTATCACAGCCTGGCTCATCGAGATCCACCCTGCAGCAGTCTTTTTTTTAAATCTGGCCCAGGTATGCTGATCCGAGACTCACAGACATGGGGCAGAACTGCTACTGGCTCTCCCTGTGCCCAGCCGCTCATGAGGTGCCCTGAGGAGGGATGGAGGGTTCTAGCCCTGGCCTGCCACCCCAGTAGAGCCTCACAAGCCAGATGAACCCCCTACTCCATGAGGGCCTCCATTTTCCACATCCGGGACTTCCCTCTCGTCAGAACTCCACCAGCAGACCAGCCTATTACAACCCGTGCCAGCTTGCTCAGCCGCTTTGCGGCTGTGTGGTTCATCAATAAATGCTGGATTTAGAGATGACTACAAGAGTATTCCACCAGCACAGCAGAGCCTGGCAAGCTACCCATGCTGTATTTGATATGCCAAATACCAGTAACAATTATAGACCTCATTCCCATGACTTGGTGGCATGGTTTGAGGCTCTTTATGTTCCTGGAGCAAGCAGGTGCCCTTGGGCTGTACTAGCATGAGACAGGTCATATGGGGATGTTACTGGTGCCCACTAGAGCAAATCGACAATGAACGGGAAGACAGTGATACAGTGATACAGTGATACATTTAGGGATTATCACATCTATCCCTTTCTCTACATTCAATGCTCAGTTCCAGTCTGGCGTCACCATTTCCAACAATTAGTAGAACACTGGTAAGTATTTATATCCCAGAGATATAAATACTGTCATTTGTTCTGATTGATTTCATTCACTGTATCACTGTCTTCCCATTGTTCATCGATTTGCTCCAGTGGGCACTAGTAACATCTCCATTAGTCCTGTCACAAGCAAGTGCAACCCAAGGGCATCTACTTGCCACAGGGACAGGAGGAGCCCGAAACCATTCTTCAGGTTATGGAACTGAGATCCATAATAGTTACTAGTTTTGGCATAAAAAAGTAAATAAAACACGGTAGCTTGCCAGGCTTTACAGTGTAGGTGGTATAGTCTCAGTAGAAGGTTCTCAACCTGAGCATTTACTGAAGAAACTTAAAGGGGGAGATCAGGTTTTATCTTGTCTGGAGCTCTGAAGAACTATGGAGTCTGATGTTGAGAATGACTAACTGCATGATGTGTGGTTTCTCTGGCTTCCTGCCAGTTTAATGGTATCAGTTAAAACATGTCTATAACTGTTTACTATGTATAAATGTGAAAGAAATTGGGAAGAACCTTATACAAAATTCAGTATCCTATAAAATATCTCACGGCTGCAAAGCCGTAATGGACATGTGGGTCTGGCATGGGTGGGTCTCTCTCTTCCGGGGCAACTGCCATGGAGGCGGAGGCAAGGGCAGGGCCCAAAACTCCGGCAAGCATGGTTTCTCCCCGCTCATGAGAGCGAACCCTTGGAGCAATGTTGGACTCCGTCAGGGGATGGCCAAGCCCCTTACTGGGAGGTCAGCTCCATGGGTTGCTTCCACATGGGGCCAGCCCAGCAGCGCAGCTGTGGGTCTGAAGTGGATGGGTCTGGATCTCTTTCGGGGTTGCAATTTAGCTGAGTCTGGCATGGGTGGGTCTCTCTCTTCCGGGGCAACTGGCATGGAGGCGGAGGCAAAGGCAGGGCTCAAAACTACACTCCGAAGTCTGGCCAGCATGCTCTCTCCCTCGCTCATGAAAGCGAACCCTTGGAGCAATGTTGGACTCGGCCAGGGGATGGCTGAGCCCCTTACCAGGAGGTCAGTTCCATGGGTTGCTTCCACATGGGGCCCGCCAAGCAGCGCAGCTCTGGGTGTGAAGTGGATGGGTCTGGATCTCATTAAGCATTGAGATTGATTTCATTAAGCATCATAATCTCCATGTATATCCATTTATAGGCAAACATCATGACTTCATATTTCCTGACCAGGTGCGTAGCATTCATTGCGTGGATGTACCATAGCTGCTTTATCCAGTTTTCTGTTCTCTGACACTCGGGTTGTTTTCAGATTCTGGCTATTGTAAATAGCGCTGTGACAAATATAGAAGTACAGATAGTGTTTCTGTTGTGTGTTTTTGGGTCTCTAGGTTATATATCCAGGAGTAATATTGCTAGGGCAAATAGGAGCTCAATATCAAGTTTTTGCAGGAATGTCCATATTTATGGACAGATGACATTCCCACCAACAATGAATGAGAGTCCCTTGTCCCAGCATCCGTACCAGCACTGGTTTTTCTTGCTCTTTTCAATGTGTGCCAGTCTCTATGAACCCCCTACACCAAAGGGGCCACTGTTTTCCACATCCGGACTTCCCTCCACACAACAGACCAGACTATCACAGCCCGGCTCGCGAGGCCACTAGCGGCGCTACGATTCATCAATAAATGCTTTATTTAGAGGTGACTACAAGAGTATGCCACCCGCACAGCAAGCCTGGCAAGCTGCTCGTGTTGTATTTGATATGCCAAATCCCAGTAACATTTATATTAGGTCATACCCATGACATAGTATAATGGTTTGAGGCTCTTTATGTTCCTGGAGCAAGCGGATGCCTTTGGGTTCTACTGCATGAGACAGGACATATGGAGATATTACTGGTGCCCGCTCTAGCAAATATATGATGAACGGGAAGATAGTGATAGTGATAGTGCCAGTCTCTATGATGTGATATGATATCTCTTTATTATTTTGATTCACATCTCCCTCTCCCCTGATAATTAATGATGAAGATTAATTTTCTTATGCCTTTTGACCATCTGAATTTCTTCTTTGAGGAAGTTTATGTTCATTTATTCTCCCCAGTTTTAGTGGAGTTTGTTGTTTCTTTCTTGGAAACTTCCACCAGTGACTTCTATATCTTTGATATTAACCCCTTATCATATGGGTATTGGGTAAATAATCTTTTCCATTCTGTGGGCTGTCTTTGTATCTTTGTTATGGTTTCTTTTGAGGTTCAAAAGCTTTTTTAGTTTTATATAATCCCACATGTTTGACTTTCCTTCCCTTTGCTTTGTCAGTAGTGCTTCAATGTCATAGAGAGTCCTATCTATGTTTTCTTCAGTGTACCTTATAGATTCAGGTCTGATGCTGAGATCTTTAATCCATTTTAATATACCGTTTGTACATGACATTAGAAGTAAATACATTTTACATATATCTGTCTACTTTAGCATTAACCACTTGTTAGTAATCACATATTTGTGAGTGTGTGTCAGGATATTCAGTTCTATTCCATTGGTATACAGTAGTGTCTTTATTTCAATACCATGCCTTTTTAATTGTTACTTCCTTGTAGTATAATTTGAAGTTGGGAAAGATGATGCCTCCCATCTTCTTTTTCCCAAGTATTGCTTTAGATTTTCATGAGGGTTAATTATTCAATACAAATTTAATGAGTTTTTGGTCAATTTCTTTGAAGAATGTCATAGGTATTGGTATAGGGACGAAATTGAATCTGAATAGAGCTCTAGGGAGTATTACTATTTTGACAGTATTAATTCTCCCAATCCATGAGTAAGGAATGTGTTTCCATTTACTCATGTCCTTCCTTTTTCTTGAAGCAGCGTTTTGTAGTTTTCTTGTACATTTCCTTTACATTCTTAGTTAAACTAATTCCTTGATATTTGATTTTCTGTGGTACAACTGTCAATGCGATTTTTTAATACCCATTTCTTCTCTGTCATTATTCACTTATAGTGAAGCTAATTTACATTTGTGTATTGATTTGGCACCCTGCTACACCAATGTAGGAATCCATTGCTTCTATGAACTTTTTGGTAGAGAATTTAGGGTTCCATAGTTATAATATGTTCCTTGAAACATGCGACGAAAGAATTGTGCCTTGGAACATGCAACGAAAAGAGGCGTCGGTGGCGTGGGTGTCCTTGTCAATGCGAACATGGCCGTCAACATTGATTCATTTGAATGCCTAACAAACCGGATAGGACAATTGCAGTTGAAGAGATGTGGCCCACTGCCAGCAATTACTATCTTCATTGTCTATGCACCAACATTCACATACAAGGAACATGAAATTGAGAAATTCTACATGGAACTGGAGGAGTTCTATAAAAAAGATCACACCTTCTACAAGATCATAGTTGGTGATTTTAATGCCAAGATAGGACCGAGAAGATCAGCTGAAGAACTCCACACCGGACTCATTACCTAGAATGGAACAAACACGGTGAGAGACTGAGTTCATTAGGTCCACCAAGACCATTCATGGGAACTCAGAGTTCCAGAAGGCTGAAGCAAAACGTTGGACATGGGAATCTCCTGGTAGACAGTTCCACAATAAAATTGACCACATCATCTTCAATCGACGGTTTTGTCTGACCGATGTTGCTGTTGTCCCCAAATTCAAACAAGATAGGACCACCGTCTCCTTCATGCAAAATTCTACTTCACGCAATGGGAAGAAAAGGCTGCAAAGTTTAAAAAGAGAACTCCCAGAATGACCACCAACTGGGAACTCTTTGGCACCATTGCAGCAACATGGGAAGATACTATCATTGACGACATTGATGAAGAATACAACCGACTGGTTCAGCACCTCAATGATTGTGAGATGAATGCCGAAAGACAAAAAAGGACGCCTGTCTTCAGAAATTCTTGAGCTCATTCTCCAACATGGCAAGGCGCGAGCCTCAGGAGACCAAATGCTGACGTCCAAGATTGCAAAGCGGTGCAGAGAAGCAATAAAGGAAGACCTCAAAGACAGAAGAATAGAAGTACTGGAAGATGTAGCAGAAGCCGGGAAAAGCATTTGCACCGCTTGCCTGTCCTTCCTGAACTATAAGACCAAGATGACTGCCCCTCGGATGCCCTGATGGATCTATCATATCTTCCAATGGAGAAGGCAATGGAGAAGATTATTCATGACTTCTACAGAGATCTCTTTGATAGCCACGTCCACCTGCCCACATACCAAAATCCACAGGACGGATGTCATTCCCAACATTCTCCCTTCTGAAATCCGACATGCCATTTCATTGGTAAAGAAGGGAACAGCACCAGGCCCAGAAAAAGTCAGACCTGAACACCTGAAGAATCTGCCTTCGGTACTCACCAATATACTAGCTCGGCTCTTCACAGGCTACCTGTCCTAATGCGAAGTGCCCTCCCAATGGAAAACCAGCAGGACAGTTCTACTATTCAAAAGGGAGACATTCACAAAATTGGCAACTATCGCCCCATCTGCCTGTTGTCTGTCATCTACAAGCTGTTCACATGAGTCATCCTGAACAGGATTTGCAGAACACTAGATGAAGGACAATCATGAGAGCAAGCTGGCTTCCCGAAAGGATTCAGCACAATTGCCCATATCCACATGGTAACCACATCTCATTGAGCTTTGTAGGGGAGTACAAGATTCTGCTCTGTCTCACATTCATTGATTTAAAGAAAGCCTTCAGTCTATGGAGACTGAAGCAGTCATCGAAGCCCTACCCAAACAAGGTGTTCAAACCCAATATATCAAGATCTTTCATGAGCTGTATTAAGGATTCACCACCAGGATCTCACCATTCTACAAGGAAGTGATCATTGATGTCAAACAGGGATTCTTCATAGTGATACCTGTCGGGGCGCTCCGCCGGGGTCCCCGACAGTGCCGGGAAGCGAAGTTCCCTTCTACCTCCGGCCGGCGAGGAATGGATAAACACTCAGGGAATCCGATGAGGTTTTAAAAATCTTTACTTATCACAGGTTCAGGCATACAAATCAGCAAAAGGAAAAACCCGATGCTTAGGATTCCAGGCTAGAACCCCAGCCACGTGTAGGCCAAGATGGCGACCACCACGTGTAAAGCTTCCAAGGGGAATAAACGCTCACAAGGCGAGATCCCACCGGGAAGAAGAAGCCCGGGAGAGCGGGAACCGGCTAGTTTATACCCCCGCAACTCAGACCTTCCTCCCATTGTTATGGAAAGCAGGGAGGGTTCAATGCCCTCAGGTAATCCCTCCCCTGCATCTCACCTAGGGCCTTTACTGTGCTAATGTTTTGAGCCAGGAAGGCCTTTGAAATGTAGAGAAGGGGGTTTCTGAGATGGCATGTCACTGTACCAAAGATCAACACCAATGCCAGTTAAATATTTCTCCAAGCCTTCACAAGTCTCCTCTACTTCATTGTAGTTTTATATTTTATCAGGGAGCCATGCTTGTTTGTTTGGAAGCAAACAGCATTTCTCTCTGGTCTAATTACTTAGGTGTCCTTACGTTGGCCAGGCTAATATGCTGGTAAGATCTAGCTAGTCCCACGATGATTGTGATAGCATGGGAGAATATTTATACCAGCTAGTACAGCATACATGGTCGGATAAACTGCCACATTTAGACTACCCCCTTATCTACGGAGTGATTTGGGGGGAGGCAATCCAGAGCAGATGCAGCGGCCCTTAGGAGTCCTGCAACAACTCCCCTGATTAGTTTACTAATAAAAATTGAAAAGGTAAGAAATATTTAGTAATGTACAGAAAATTAAGATAAGAAAAAACAATTCCAATTGCAAAATGATAATACATGTTACTTTAGGATCCTAACCTGTTTTTGGACCCAAAGCAAAGTTCAAGACAAAGTGTTTTTAGCTGTCTGATTATAACGGACTATAGTTTGCACTGTCCATAATTTGTGAGAGTCAATTTGCTATATTTTATGTAAAGTCGGGTGTCTGCAACAAAGTCTGTGGGGCTACTTCTGGAACAGCAATAGCGGTGATCATATGAGTATGAGTCTTTGGAGAGCAGCGATCAGGAACTCGTTGAATTGTCAGGAACACTGGATTGGGTCGCAGGAACACTGGAACAAGTATCTCGAATTCTGGAACAGGAGTCTTGAGTGCTGGAACAGGTGTCCGGAACATCGGTGTGATATCTTGAACTCTGGAACAGGAGTCTTGAGCGCTGGAGCAGGTGTTTGGAACATCGGTGTGGGCGTCTTGCAGGGCTTCTTCAGCAAGGGAACATTGGCACCGGTAACTGTACCTGTAGCTTAGGCGAGACAAAAAACACTTTTCGAGGTTAATCACAAGTAGAAATTTTAAGGCTTTGTAGGGATCCAAGTCTGGGATGGAGAGAAGAACATAAAGAAGCTCCAACATGGGTAGAGCAGGGAAATAAGTATGAGAATTGATGATTTTAAAATTGATAAATCTAGTGGATCAGCAGTGGAGTTGATGAATGTAATAGAGGTTTGTAGTGGTCAGAAATTGAGAAGGTAGTAGTTGAGACATAACATAGACACAACATTAATCACAAACATAATGGTGGCCACCACATGCACACACACGCACACATACATTTGATCGATCAATATCTTACAGCTGTGTATGTGACCCATTTAGGGTGATAAATGGTAACGAGTCAAGCGCTTCATAAATATAAAGCCGGCAAATGATGGTGAGAAAGTGTCTTTTCCTGTGAATAGAGCATTGGGAAAAAATTAGTTTTGCAAATTATTAAATTTTTAGCGAGCACTGTTTTAGGAGTCTCGGAGTATTGAGCACTGTAGCGCAGGTTTACTGGATTCGAATATCTCATCCTGTGAACAGAATCATTAGAAAAACAATTTTTCATTGATTTAGCAAATATTTTTTAATGAGCACTGTGATCAGAGTCCACCCATTTTCCACCCTTTTTTTTTGTAAGAAAGAAAATATTTAGGCTGTAAGGCAAGATATTAGACATGAACCATGATCACAGACTGCAAAACAAGATCATTATTAAAAGGAACCAATCCAGGAAGTTTAAACAGCAACTTGCAATTTAAAATTTAAGACTTTATATTGAAAGAATTAGTTGTTTTCTGATTCTTGGAGAATTCTAGTCTTAACAAGTCGCAGAGGGACCCAGAGTTTCTTGGCAGGGTTATCGTCTGTAGAAATGAAAGCATAGCCTTTTCCCCGAATGAGGAGGTGACCTGCAATCCATTTATCATCAATTTTCACCCAGATAGGTGAATTGACTGTTTTTGAGTTTGCATATCTTCTTGAAAGTGACGTTCAGCCGCGGTATAGGGATCTCCTTGAGGTATATTTAAGAAGTTTAAGGTGAATAATGTTAAAGATAAAGAATCCATTGGAGGCATGCTTGTTTTTCGTTGCTTTAAAAGCTGAGTTTTAAGCGTTCTGTGGGCACGTTCAACTATTCCCTTGTCCTTGTGGATTATATGGAATTCCTGTAATATGTTTGATCTGCCATTCCTCGCAAAAAGGATTTGAAGGTTTTGCTGGTGTAAACAGGACCATTATCTGTTTTTATGATATGGGGGAATACCCATGACGGAGAAGCACTGGAGTAAAAATGAACAAACAGATTTAGCTCTTTCAGACGTCATAGGAACAGCCCATATGAACCGGGAATATGTATCGATGACCACATGAAGGAAAGGTTTGTTGGGAAATAAGTTAGTATGAGTTATATCCATCTGCCACAATTGGTTTGTCTGTAAACCTCGAGGATTTGCTCCTGCTACATGAGATGTACAATGTAAAGGAGCACAGACAGGACAGTTGCGGACAATTTGTCTAGCTTGTCTCCATGGGGATGCCATGGTGTACATGAAGGCAGCGGGCATTTGTATGTAGAATCTGGTGCTCTTCCTCAGCTGATTTAAATACTGGGGCTGCAAAGAGATCTGCTGCTTCAGTTCCTCGAACCATTGGCCCGGGAGTCGGCTGTGAGAACGGATGTGGGAGATGTATATAGGGGAATGTTCTATTTCGGAGGAGATCTTGTAGTTTATGGAGTAGCTCCTGAATTATAGGATTATGGGCATTTAATGAAGCAGCGACAATTCCAGGAAATAAACCAACTACATATGCAGAATCACTCACCCACATTACATGGGCCAGATACATGGGATAGTAAATGTATCAGGGTGGCAAGTTCCACTTGTTGGGCAGATTTATAATTTGTATGTACAGTAGTGGTCAACGAAGGACCTGTAATTCCACCCCTTCCTGATGAGGAGCCATCAATATAATACACTGGAGCATCAGGAATGGGAGAGGAGCGGACAATGGTGGAAATTATAAAAGGTGTCCTTTTCAGAAATTCCCAGGTTTTTCCAGCTGGGTAATGATAAGATATTTCTCCTGAAAAATCTGCTAAAGCTCTCTGAAGGATTTCACTGAGTGGTAAAACAGCTTCAATTTATTTTTTAGGGTCAGGTAGTACAATTACATGGGGATCATGTCCAAGTAATACTTGGGTTCTTGATCTTCCTTTAATTATAAGGTTAGCTATCATCTCAAGGTAAGGTGGAGCAGTACGATTCTGCTTGTTTTGTAAGTAAACCCATTCTAATGGTCCAGATAATTGGGCTATAGCAGCAGTTGGAGACTCGGGAGTGTTGTAAACCAAGAACCATACCTTTTCTCCGGGATTAAATCTGGAGAGGTAAGATTTTTGAAGCCGATTCATGAAAAAATCTAATTCCTTCTGAGCTTTAGGAGTTAGCTACCTTGGGCTATTTAAAGCAGGATCACCTTCAAGGGTGTGGAACAGGTTACTGAGCTCACAGTTAGGAATACCAAGGGAGGGGCACCCAGTTGATATCCCCAGCAGTTTTTGAAAATCATTTAAGGTTTTGAGCCCTTTGTGACTAATTTAAATTTTTTGAGGACGCACTGTAGTGCGGTCAAGAGCATAGCCCAAATATTCATATGGAGGCTGCATCTGGATTTTTTCCGGAGCTACTTGTAAGCCAGCCTCTGGTAAAACTGTCATTACATCATTATATAAATTCTGGAGATCTCTGGAATTATCACAAGCTAGCAGGATATCATCCATGTAGTGGATGATGTATGCACCAGGAAATTTAGCACGAATGGGTCGCAAAACCTCATCAACAAAGTGTTGACACATCGTAGGTGAATTAGTCATTCCTGGGGGCAATACGGTCCACTGAAACCTACGTAAAGGACCTTTATGATTAATGGAAGGGACTGAAAATGCAAACCTTTTCCGATCATCTGGGTGGATAGGTATGCTGTAAAAGCAGTCTTTTAAATCTATGATAATTAGCGGCCAATCCTTTGGAATAGCTGCTGGAGAGGGGAGCCCAGGTTGTAGGGCTCCCATGGGGACCATAGTAGAATTTACATTCCTTAAGTCAATCAGCAAACGCCATTTGCCTGATTTTTTCTGTATTACAAAAACAGGAGAATTCCATTCTGAAAAAAGTTTCCTCAATATGTCCTAATTTCAGCTGTTCTTCCACTAGATTTGTTAGCGCCTCTAACTTTTTTGGTATTGAGGGGCCACTGTGGTGTCCATATAGGTTTGTCAGACTTCCACTGAATGCGGATAGGTAATGGGCGCTTAACCACAGCGGCCCCAATTAAAAAGGGTTACTCCCGGTGTTAGGCTTATTATGGAGAGTTGGAATTGGTGCTCGATGGGGAATTGGACGAGGTATGTGGATTACTGCCCCCACTGCTCCAGCATGTCTCGACCCCATAAAGTTAAAGGCATAGGGGGCTATATAAGGCTGGACCATGGCTACATTCCCTTCAGGGCCAATACACGGCAGCCACCTGGCACTCTGTCGGAGAAGAGAGGAGGAGATATTGCCTACCCCGCTCAGGCTATGGGACACTTTCTTTAGGGCCCAGTTAGAGGGCCAATACTTGGTGGAGATTATGGATATGTCCTGCCCCTGTATCCAACATGCCTTTGAATTTCCTTTTATAAATTTCGATGGGTATAACCGGTCGCTTGGCCTGAGAAATTCTGGTGGTGTACCCAACTAGATAGTTAGCAGGTGGCTGGTGGGTTTGGTTCTGTGTGGCTGCATAACCAACAACGAAGTTGGCAGAATGGTTGGTACTGTTTAAGCCACCAGCTGTGGGGTGTTCAGACTGACTACACGGATCCTCAAAAAATAATAATAGTTTAGCAAGTGGTTTCCCTTTTTAAAAGTCCATTTAGTTGGCACAGATATTGACCGTATTATCTCTCCATGAGATTCAGGATCCAGAAGTCGAAATGCACCATAATTCCCTTAGAATTTCAGCCAATCGCTCCCTGAATTAAACCCATACTACCTGGGGAGGAGGTCCTTTTATCCCTGTTTTTAGCATTTAGGGGTCTTGACTTGGGTATATTGTGACAGTCTTAAGGCAGAGAATGTCGAGACTGCCACTGCCTGATGGGGTAGGCCAGAGAGACATTTATTGACTGTAATTCTGTGAATTCTGATTCGGGAGGATACTGGGCAGGTGGAATGAAGGAGAGTGCCCCTGGATTCAGCTGGGCCTGGGGCTGGCCCCACCCAGTTTCCGCGTTAGGGAGGCATAGATGTTATTTGAGACTGCGGAGCTTGTGGAACCTGGGAGGGGTCCATGTAACATTTCCTATAAAGGGATTATTAGAATGTTGCCCTGTATTGATAGTTTTAGAAGATGGGCAATCTCTACGGGTGTGTCCCTTCTTTCCCGCAGCTAAAGCAGGTTATCTGTCCAGATGAAGCCTGAGGGGCTGACTTCGCCTCAAGACTGACAGTCTCTGGCCCAATGTTTTCCTTTTCTGCACCTTGGGCATGGTCCAGGTGGGGCCCTCCGAGGGGTGGAGCTGCGATTATTAGAATAGTTTCTCCGATTATTGTTTATCCTTTGAAGTTTATTGTTTCTCCCCTAGAGCTGCCTGACATTTCATCCCTCTCCTGATCCTCCTGCTGTATGGGATAAGCCTCCTATATCATCCTGTGTTTTATGGGAGGTTAAACCGACATTTCTACAGGCCTTTAGGATACCCCATGAGGTCATCCTTTTCCTTAATACCATATAGTAATGCTCGACATTTTTTGATTAGCATTCTCATATACTAAGTTTGGTTTTACGATTTCTTGAGTGGTTGGGTCTTGAACCTGTCTTTGGATTGTTTCACATAATCTCCCAACAAAATCAAAAGTATGGTTCATCACGACCCTGGTAAATTTTTGTATAGCTACCTAGAAATTCTGGGTCGGAACCTACTCTTTCCCACGCTTTTAATGCTGTCTCCCGAACAAATTTTAAAAATAGGTTCAGGTAATGTCGAACTTGTTTTGTTTTCTTTTTCCATTCACCTTCACCTTTTAGCATGGCAAAGGTTATAGTATGGCCTGATTTCTTTTCTCTTAAAGTGTCAATATTCTCGTTAACCCCATCTGCATACCACATATGCCATTGCATATACTGTGATTTGTTTAGACAAGTATGGGCTACCGTTTCAAAGTCTCCCAATACCCACTGATCATTTTCGCTCCAATCAGCTAAATATTTTAAAGTATAAGGACTTGATATTCCAAACCTGTCGCAAGCCTTCCTAAACGGGGTTATTGCCTCAATTTTTAAGTCTTCATGAATCGGTTTTACTTTATCTTTAGATTGGTCATGAGAAAGATTGCTGCGCTTTGCTCTTTGACTCGAGCTAATTTGTTCCTCCCCTTCTTCCTCATCAGAGCTTGTAGTATCTGGCAGAGGAACATCTACCCCATTGAGGGTATTAACTCTGGAGAGATTCTCAGCTTGGGAATTTGCCTCCTCTGGGTTTTCCTGTTCCTCCTCTAAGTTATCAGCCACATTAGAATTCTTTTTTTAGATTTTTTTGCTGGGAATGTATACACCTTTTTCAAGTCTACAGTTTTGGGGTGTTTGTGAACGGCTTTTAGTTGGTTCACGCCTCAGTATTGGGTATGCGCTAGGTCCTGATTGATAAGTTATGAAATCAGAAATCTCCCGCGTAACACATCCATTTCTTTGGTTTTAAGTTTTCAAGTTTCCTATATATTTCTTCCTTTTTGTTCTTTCAATCTTATGTGTAACTTCCAAACCTCCTCTTTCTGTCCATCTATTCTATCTCTTTGTCTGTCAATTTCTTCCTCTAAGATAGTGCTGGTTTTTATCAATATCCTTCTTCTGCTCTTCAAAACTTTTACTTCAAATTTTAAATCCTGTTTAGTAATTTTACTTTCCTGTTCTTCTAATTTTTCTTTGAATTTTAAATCCTGTTCTTCTAATTTTTCTTTGAATTTTAAATCCTGTTCTTTTAATTTTTCCTTGAATTTTAAATCCTGTTCTAATTTTTTTCCTCAAATTTTAAAATCTGGTTAATAATTTTACTTTTCCTATTCTTCTAATTTCTTTTCAAATTTTAAACTCTGTTTAATAATTCTGTCCTCAAGCTTTAAGACCAGTCTACCTGTAGCTTTATGATCCTCACTTATTTCTTCAATTGCTGAGTAAACCTAGTCCCTTAAGATTGCATTCCAATTTACTACTTTCTTCCCCTCTCTCTATTAAACATTGTCCTTACACAAAGGTACATTTTAAAAATCACAAGGACCTAGATGATTTGTGAAAAGATAGAGTAGTTCTCAAAAAAGGAACTTTATAGACTGGGCTATGTATGGTTCCGAGCCAATAAAAGATACAATGTATCTATACCATGAGATATCCATCATTTTACTCACGGTTCGGAGGCAGATGATCTCTGTCCGATGATAATTAGACCAGGACGATGTTCGTTGGTGCCCACACCAGGGGACGCCAAATGTCGGGCGCTCCGCCGGGGTCCCTGACAGTGCCTGGAAGCGGGTTCCCTTCTACCTCCAAAGCCGGGCGAGGGATGGATGAACACTCAGGAATCCGATGAGGTTTTAAAAAGCTTTACTTATCACAGGTTCAGGCATACAAATCAGCAAAAGGAAAAACCCGATGCTTAGGATTCCAGGCTAGAACCCCAGCCACGTGTAGGCCAAGATGGCGACCACCACGTGTAAAGCTTCCAAGGGAATAAACGCTCACAAGGCGAGATCCCACCGGGAAAAGAAGCCCGGGAGAGTGGGAACCGGCTAGATTATACCCCCCCAACTCAGACCTTCCTCCCATTGTTATGGAAAGCAGGGAGGGCCCCAATGCCCTCAGGTAATCCCTCCCTGCATCTCACCTAGGGCCTTTACTGTGCTAATGTTTTGAGCCAGGAAGGCCTTTGGAAATGTAGAGAAGGGGTTTCTGAGATGGCATGTCACTGTACCAAAGACCAACACCAATGCCAGTTAAATATTTCTCCAAGCCTTCACAAGTCTCCCTCTACTTCATTGTAGTTTTATATTTTATCAGGGAGCCATGCTTGTTTGTTTGGGAAGCAAACAGCATTTCTCTCTGGTCTAATTACTTAGGTGTCCTTACGGTAGTGGCTAATATGCTGGTAAGATCTAGCTAGTCCCACGATGATTGTGATAGCATGGGAGAATATT
>JAJIBD010007776.1:0-76887 GCA_021461705.1 Cryptotis parvus | reverse complement strand
TTTTTTAATTAAATATTTTATTATACCACCGTGAGATATACAATTACAACGTTGTTCATGTTTAGAGGTTTTGGTCACATAGTGTTCCAGCACCCCACCCTCCACCAGTGCCCATTTCCCACTACCAATGTCCCCAATTCCCTTCCCCTTTCCATAGCCTTCCTAAATGACAGGTTCTTTATCTCTTCTCTCTCCCCCTCTCTCTTTTCCTTCTCTTACACATTGTGGAAGAGAGGGCCATCATGTGCATTTTGGGCCTGTATTTAATGCTCAGTTCTAGGTTGGTATTAATCCTTTCGACATTTATTCACACATGTTACCTTCTCTGTCTTACCTAACCTCGGACTCCCACATGTTTGCGGTAATGTCCACTTTTGGTAAGACCTCCTGATCCACGTTTCGCCTGACACTGGATTTTGGTGTTATAATATGTATTTATATATGTTTATGTCATGCAAATAAATGCAGTCATTCTATTTCTCTCTTTCCCTTCTGACTAATTTCACTCAACATGATCCTTTCCATGTCCATCCATTTATAGGCAAATTTCATAACTTCATTTTTCCTAATAGCTGCATAGTATTCCATTGTGTAGATGTACCGCAGTTTCTTTATCCAGTCATCAGTTCTCGGGCATACTGGTTGTTTCCAGGTTCTGGCTATTGTGAATAGTGCTGCTATGAAAATAAAAGTGCGGATTGTGTTTCTGCTGTGTGTTTTTGGCTTCCCAGGGGTATATTCCCAGGAGTTGTATGGCTGGGTCAAAAGGGAGCTGAATTTCTAGTCTTTGTAGGAATGTCCATATTGATTTCCAGAAAGGTTGTACAAGTCGACATTCCCACCAACAATGTATAAGAGTCCCTTTTTTCCCCTGCATCCACGCCAGCACTTATTGCTTTATGCTTTTGGATATGGGCTAGTCTCTGTGGTATGAGGTGATATCTCATTGTTGTTTTGATTTGCATCTCTGATGATTAGTGATGATGAGCATTTTTTCATATGCCTTTTGGCCATTCAAATTTCTTCCTTGTCAAAGTTTCTGTTCATCTCTTCTCCCCATTTTTTAATGGGGTTGACTGTTTTCTTCTTATATAGCTGTACCAGTGCCTGATATATCCTGGATATTAACCCCTTATCAGATGGGTATTGGGTGAATATTCTTTCCCATTCTGTGGATTGTCTTCTATCTTGGTCACTGTTTCTTTTGAGGTGCAGAAGCTCTTTAGTTTCATGTAGTCCCATATGTTTATCTTTTCTTCTAGTTGTTTTGTTAATGGTGTTTCACCTTTGAAGATGTCTTTAGCTTCAATGTTGTGGAGGATTTTTCCTATAGTTTCTTCAGCATACTTTTATGGATTCAGGTCTGATATTGAGATCTTTAATCCATTTTGATCTGAGTTGTGCAAGGTGTTAGACACAGGTCCAAATTCATTTTTTACATGTAGCTGTCCAGTTTTCCCAGCACCACTTGTTGAAGAGGATTTCCTTACTCCAATTTGGACTCTTTGCACCTTTATCAAAGATGAACTGATCATGTTTTTGAATGTGGGTGTCAGGATACTCAACTCTATTCCATAGGTCCACAGGTCTGTTTTTTATTCCAATACCATGCTGTTTTAATTACTACTGGTTTGTAGGACAGTTTGAGGTTGGGAAAGGTGATACCTCCCATCTTCTTTTTCCCAAGTATTACTTTGCTATCCATGGGGGTTTATTATTCCATACAAATTTCAGGAATGTTTGGTCAATTTCTTTGAAGAATTTCATGGGTAACCTTATAGGGACCGCATTGAATCTGTACAAGGCTCTAGGGAGTATTACCATCTTGACAATGTTAATTCTACCCATCCATGAGCAGGGAATGTGTTTCCATTTCTCGTGTCCTCTTTCATTTCTTGGAGCAGTGTCTCGTAGTTCTCTTTTGTATAGGTCTTTTACACACTTGGCTAAGCTGATTCCTAGGTATTTGATTTTCTGTGGCACAATTGGGTCACTGTTTCTTTTGAGGTGAAGAAGCTTTTTAGTTTCATGTAGTCCCAATGTTTATCTTTGCTTCCAGTTGCTTTTATAGTGGTGTTTCACCTTCGAAGATGCCTTTAGCTTCAATGTCGTAGAGGGTTTTTCCTATATTTTCGGCCAATGTACTTTATGAATTCAGGTCTGATATTGAGACCTTTCATCTATTTTGATCTGACTTTTGTGACTGGTGTTAGACAGAGGTCCAAATTCATTTCTACATGTAGTTGCCTAGTTTTCCCAGTACCACTTGTTGAAGAGGCTTTCCTTGATCCTTTTTTGCATTTTTTACTCCTTTATCAAAGATTAAATGGTCATGTATTTGAGGATGGGTGTCAGGATACTCAACTCTATTCCATAGGTCCACAGGCCTGTTTTTACTCCAATACCATGCTGTTTTAATTATTACTGCTTTGTAGTACAGTTGAGGTTGGGAAAGGTGATGCCTCCCATCTTCTTTTCCCCAAAGATTACTTTAGCAATAAGTGAGGGATTATTATTCCATAAAAAATTTCAGGAGTGTTTGTTCAATTTCTTTGAAGATTGTCATGGGTATCCTTATAGGGACCGGCATTGAATATGCATAAAGCTCTAGGTAGTATTACCATTTTGACAATGTTAATTCTCCTAACCCATGAGCAGGGAATGTGTGTCCATTTCCTAGCATCCTCTTTTACTTCTTGAAACAAAGTTCTGTAATTTTCTTTGTACAGTTCCTTTACATTCTTAGTTAAGTTGATTCCTAGGCATTTGATTTTTCCATGGAACAATTATGAATGGGATTGTTTTCTTAATATCCTTTTTTTCTTTTTGTTATTTGTATATAGGAGAGCCATTTACTTCTGGGTATTGATTTTGTACCCTGACACTCTACTATAGATATCTATTTTTCTAGGAGCTTTTTGTTAGAGAGTTTAGTGTTCTCTAGGTATAATATCATGTCATCTGCAAATAGTGATAGCTTGACTTCTTCCTTACCTATCTGGATGGCCCTAATGTCCTTTTTGTCTCCGATTGGTATGACAAGTACTTCCGGTACTATACTGAGTAGAAGTGGTGAGAGTGGGCAATCTTGTCTTGTCTCTGATCTTAGGGGGGAATGCTTTCACTTTTTCCCTTTGAGAATTTAATAATAGTTTTATTCAAATCTACTAAGTCTATAGTTTTAAAATATGGTAATCAAAGCCATCTTTTAATGTAAATATTCTTTATTCTAATTTCAGTTCTATTTTCTTTAGGCTTTAAAAACTAGAGGTAAAATAATGAACATAGTAGTGTTTATGTATTTTAGGAGGACTGTTTTATGCTTTTTCAAAACAAAGTGTAAAACGATAACCATTACTGACATGTTGAAATTCCTTTACCTTCACCTGATGAATGTACACCCCCCCCCCACACACACAGAGACACATATCCTACATGTGATGGACTGTCCACACTCAGTTGGACTTGTGTACCCTGTCAGGTCTTCTCTGGTATTTGGAACTCTTTGGTGGAATTCTTCCCAAAGTGCCTCACCTCTGTGTAGTGTAGTCAGAACTCTCCACCCAAGTTCTATGGCCTGAATGCAAATATTTTCTAAGGATCATTTTCTTCTCTTATTTTTATCCCACCTATGAGTGAGGTGATGCAGCATTTGTTTATCCCTTTCTAACGTATTTTGTTTAGCATTACATGTCACCCACAAATCCATCCATGTTGTAAATGCTAAGATGAAAGAAAAATATTATGTGCAAAAAAATCTGCAAGTTGTGATGAGTTACAGAAATGTAAATTATTATTACTATCTGTGGAGAATGATTGCAACAATTTAACTGTGCACAGCAAATTTCCATAGCATTTAAGATGTGATAAGTATAATTCATTCATTTGAAATGAAGAGGGTAGATTTATAGAGTCAAGGTATAATTACCACATTTGTATTCTGGTCAGGAAATTTACACCAGTGAGGTCCCATATCCCTACTTAAGAAAAGTAAATGGTTTTTAAGAAAAGAGATCTTGTTGTCACAGATTTGTTTGTTTTTAATAATTTAATAAGCAATCTGTTTTTAACATGAAGGGCCAATAGTTATAAAAGTACAATTTAGTATCCCCAGAATAAAAAGAAACCATATTGAGTTATTGAGTGTTGTATGTTGTTCAAGACAACCATTCTGGGTCACATATGAACCAAGAGAGTTTGCTTTTCACCATAAAAGCAGCATTGGGACATATAGGTTTACAAATGTATTTGTTGTCATAGTCCACATTTATAGACAACAGGTGTAGCTGACTTATATCTTAAATTGTATGAGACTATGCTGTCAGGCTGGCTCTGGAGGGATTTAGAAAGATTTATGAGTTTGAATGATGGCCATGTGATTTTGAAATTGATTTTTTAAGATGTCATGTTGGTGATTGATGCATTATAGTTGCTAAAAGGTACTCATAATAATAAAAAGTTTGTCTTTCAGTGGCAGCAAGGCTATTTAGTGGAAAGAAAAGCTCATTATTTATCTAGAGATCACTAATATGGGGGCGTTTGGTAAATTTAATTGCCTCTAAGCATGTGTTTGAGTTTACCTATATATTAAGAATCACTTCCTCCCTCAGCAGAGGCCATAGATTCCTTCCAAAAGGGCTAAAATCTACTTACACTGCTTACACTGCTTAGAGCAGAATTTGCTTTTAATTAGTACCTTCTCTAACTATTGCAATTAATTTTAAGACAAAGAGATAAGTTATGCTTCAAAGAATTTGGAAGAAAGGAGTAAAAACACTGTTAACTTTTAGAAAGGAGATATACATCTCGTGCTCTTGTCAAATGAGCTGCTGCTTTTTCTTTCACTGCATCTGCACCAGCCACCCCTGCCCAGGGGCCCCGTGCTTGTTCACTTCTCCAGATAAATCATTTAATCTCTCCTCTCTCCTGTTTCAGACCCGGCAGTGCATGTCATTGAGGCTGTCAGCATTAGAATTGAACATTTTGAGGTTGAACAAAAAACATCTTTCATCTGCTATTACATACAATGTTGTAATGAATTCCAGGAAAATTTTAGGGGAAAAGATCTTTAGATCTCCTTCTCCCAATTTTTATTTTTTTGAGTTTACTCTATAAGGTTATTCATTCATTTGTTTATCTTGCAAGCATTTGCTGAGGCACTCTCATTGCTCAAGCTCTATTCTTGCTTGTTTTGTTTTTTGTTTTTTGGGGGTCACACGTAGGAATGCTTAGGACTTAATCCTAGATCTGTGCTCAGGGATCACACCTGAGGGATGCCAGAGATTAACCCGTGTAATCTGTGTGCAAGGCAAGTAGATCAGTAGATCAGATGATGTCAGGTCCTAAGGAGACAGAACAGCCAGGGTGAGGAGTGAGTCGTGGGCTAGCAGAGTGATTATTTCCTATCTTCTTCCAACAGCATATGTTCCCACTCAATACACTGCAAGACCATGTGCTTTTCTTCTTTTGTTTCTTCATGACAGCTCTCCACTCTCCAAAAAATAAAATAAATAAATATATAAATAAATAAATAAATAAAATCCCTAAATATCCTTTTAGTGATATCACTTGAAGTTATTTTTTCATGGCATTCATATGTCTCTTAATTCAATTGAAACTGACAAGAACCTTGATACTAACTCTTAAATGGTGAAAAATTAGAGGTAATAGAACTGAAAGATGAGAAAACATCAAGTAAGACAGTAAGCTGGCAAGACAAGGAGAGGAAAAATTCTGATCATTAATTTTGTGTGTGTATATCAAATTCTAAGAATTTGGCAAGACCAGATTAAAGTAGAGGAACCCGGAGAAAAAATTAGAAAAACTGGGACTAGGTGGTAGTTCAGCTGGCCAGTGTGTACTGTGTATGCAAAAAACCTCTGGTCAACTCCAGCCACCATAAGGTCTCCTGACCACCACTGAGAGGTCAAACCCAGACAAACATTGGTGGGTGAGATGAAGAAGAAAGAGGAAGTAAGAGAAGGAGGAGGAGTAAAGAAGGAGGAGGAGGAGGAGGAGAAGCAGAAGTAGAAGCAGAAGAAGCAGAAGCAGAAGAAACAGAAGGATCAGAAGAAGCAGAAGAAGCAGAAGCAGAAGCAGAAGCAGCAGAAGCAGAAGCAGAAGAAGCAGCAGAAGAAGAAGCAGAAGAAGAAGAAGAAGAAGAAGAAGAAGAAGAAGCAGAAGAAGAAGAAGAAGAAGAAGAAGAAGAAGAAGAAGAAGGAAGAAGAAGAAGAAGAAGAAGCAGAGGAAGAAGAAGGAAGAAGAAGAAGAGGGAAGAAGAAGAAGAAGAAGAAGAAGAAGAAGAAGAAGAAGCAGAAGAAGCAGAGGAAGCAGAAGAAGGAAGAAGAAGAAGAAGAAGAAGAAAGAAGAAGAAAAGAAAGAAGAAGAAGAAGAAGAAGAAGAAGAAGCAGAAGCAAGAAGCAGAAGCAGAGGAAGAAGAAGAAGCAGAAGAAGCAGAAGCTGAAGCAACAGAAGCAGCAGAAGCAGAGGAAGAAGAAGAAGAAGAAGAAGAAGAGGAAGAAGAAGAAGCAGAAAAGAAGAAGAAGAAGCAAGAAGAAGAAGAAGAAGAAGAAGGAAGAAGAAGAAGAAGGAGAAGAAGGAGAGAGAGGAGGAAGGAGGAGGAAGGAAGGAGGAGGAGGAGGAGGAGGAGGAGAGGAAGAGAAGAAGAAGAAGAAGAAGAAGAAGAAGAAGAAGAAGAAGAAGAAGAAGAAGAAGAAGAAGAAGAAGAAGAAGAAGAAGAAGAAGAAGAAGAAGAAGAAGATTGTTTTCAGAGGTCTTAGCTAAATTGTAATCATTAAGTTCCTGTTTTGGATAAAGTTCCTGGTTTCCTGCTCTCACTTTCTCTTCCTCCAAAATAGCCAATGATTTGGGGCTGGAGAGGTTGGTTAGGGGTAAAGGCACATGTGACTACATGGCTTCCATGCAGCTAACTCTGCTCTAAACCCTGGCACCACAAGGTCTCCTGAGAAATGAACTGCCAACCTAATTGGTAGAGAATCACTGAGGTGGGCCCTTAGCCCTATAAGCACAACGTGGGAGGCACAAAACGACAAGTCCAGGATTTAAAAATGGAAGCTCTGCCTACCTAGAGGTGACAGGATTATCAGAAGTGTAAGAGATACAGAAAACTGGAACTGGAAAGTCTAAATTAGAGAGGTCCAAACACGTGTGATCTATGGCCTCCGTTTGAGAAAAAATAATCCATCTGCTGATTATTCTACCTAAATTCTATATGCTCTAAATTCTTTAACTGATAAGCAGAAGACATCCCCAATTGAACCAAAAGTTACTAGTAGCTTCTGGAACTTTTCAGTTCCCCTGTGGAAACATGGGACTTTAAGCTAAAAGATACCAAGCTTTGACATGAACTCAATCAAGAATTTACTGTAAAGTGTAAATAAATAACCTGATTCTTTCTACTCAATTTAAAACAGATATACTTGTATGTAGTCCATTTTTGAGATGCAAGACTCATTTAATATGTAATTTTTTTCTTTTTGGGCCACACCCAGCGATGCTCAGGGGTTACTCCTGGCTCTTCACTCAGGAATTACTCCTGGAAGTGCTCGGGGACCATATGGGATGCTGGGGATTGAACATGGGTTGGCGTGCAAGGCAAACGCCCTACCCCTTGTGCTATCGCTTCAGCCCCTTAATATGTAAATGCTAATCCATATTAATAGTATGAAAGGAAAAACCAATTGATGTTATCAATCAATGCAATAAAAGCATTTAATAAAATTTAATGCATATTTATAATAGAAACTCAAAATAATGGTAAGGATAATGAAATGATAGAAATAGAGGTGAACTTTCTCTTCTTATATCACTTGATCACTTGACATCCCGTTATTCGTTGATTTGCTTGAGTGGGTGCCAGTAACGTTTCCTTTTGACCCTATCACGCCAGTGTAGCCCAATGGCATCTGCTTGCTTCAGGAATACAAAGAGCCTCAAACCGTTCGTTCAGGGTCTTAACGAAAATGTCTGACCATCTTGTAGGTGGGCGGCCACGTGATCTTTTGACGATCCATGGAATCCAGTTGGTAATGGCACTAGTCAAGTGGTCATCTCCAAATCTCATTACATGTCCAGCCCACCTGATTTTCGAAGCCTTGACAAATGAGACAGCGTCCCTAGAAAACCAACAAGTCAAACTATACTTAATGGTGAAGTCTCAGAAGAAATATTCTTACCCCCTGCCATTAGAAATAAGTAAGACAAGAATGTCATCTTCCACACTTTCATTCCAGAATTCTGGAAATTCAATCAGTGCCATAAGCCAAGAAAAGACACATGGAAAGGAATTATCAAAACCATTCCTATTTGTCAACCCAATTTCAAGATTTACAAAAATAAAGATGAATAATGCCAAAGATCAATGGTAGCTTTAAACTAGAAACTGCTAGTTTAGCCCTTGTTCAATAGGCTAAACAAACTGTGATACATTCATTCCACAGACTCAATAGTAAAATAGAAAAGGGAAAAAAAGAATGAGCTCTTAACACAAATAACCACTAGGATGAGTCTCCACAGAAACATGCAGAGTGAGAAAAGCCACCCCAATAAGTCTTATTTTTTTAAATTGATTTTGATGAAAATGATTAGAATCATTTTGTAAAAAATTCAAGAACCCCATTTTCTATGAGAGAATGTGAGGACCAGAAAAAATCAGCTCGACTTTTGTAATAGAAGGATTTTCATTTAAATTTGAATGATCTCTTTAGAATTTGTCTGATCTTAGGCAATTCAGTTTATTTTACTTGGCTAGCTCCTTGCTGGTGAGATATTTGAAAATGTTGAAAATAATAGATAATCAAAGACAAGGTCTTGACGTTGAACTTCATGAAATTGCCATTCTGTACCTCAAAGACTGTCGACTATCAGAAGTTTTATGTAGGATAGCTGGCACTCAATTAAAAGGAGTTATTACTGGGGCCGGGCAGACATTTCCATGGATAGCATGCATGCCTTACTTGTAGAGACTCAGGTTTTTATCCAACACCACATGGTATGCCTAGCACAGAACTGGGAGTAGCAGTGGAGCCTTAGGTGCGACCCCCAAAACACACAAATTGGTTGTAGTAGTTATTGTTGTCATATTTATTCAGTATTTTTATTTTTTATTTTTTTTGCTTTTTTTGGGTCACACCCGGCAATGCTCAGGGGTTTCTCCTGGCTCTGCACTCAGGAATTACCCCTGGCGGTGCTCAGGGGACCATATGGGATGCCAGGGATCGAACCCGGGCCGGCATGAGCCGGCCGCGTGCAAGGCAAACGCCCTACCCGCTGGGCTATCGCTCCGGCCCCTATTCAGTATTTTTAAAATGGAGCATTTGTATTGTCAAAGGCCTTTCAATGTTCAATAAACATCATATAGTTTATTTCTTTTTCCTTCTTTTTTAAATTCCTTTCTTTTTTTTTTGTTTGTTTGTTTATTTATTTATTTATTTATTTATTTATTTGGGCAGCACCAGTAGTTTTTAGGGTTTATTTCTGGCTCTGCATTCAGGACTCACTCCTGGTGGTTCTCAGGAGACCACATGAGATATTAGGGATCTGCACACAAGATCTGCACACAAGCACTTGGCAAAGTGTTGTCTTTCCAACCCTATTCTTCATTTTTTAATAACAATTTCATTGAAATATAAGTGAGATTTTCTAAAAAGGTTGAACTTTTAAAAAATGTACTTTTTTAGCATATTTATAGAGTCATACCACTGTCATCACTGTCTAATTTGAGAAATGTGTGTCACCACACAAGAAACTGTGCCAATGACCTCCCAGCAATTACCTTATACTTCCTATCTTCCTTTTAATTCTCTCTAATCAATACCCTGGCCACTACTTTCACTTTTCATGTCTGCAGATTTTCCCACTTTGGATATTTCATAAGTTGAATCAGACCACAGGTGACCTTTCACTACTGATTCTCTTTTCTGGAAAGCAGTCCCATTTTACTGAGCACAGTTTAAGCCTTTCATACAATTTTTGTGTGGAGGGGGTATCACTACTGATTTCTTGCATTAGCATAATGCTAATGAAAAAGTTTACCCAAAAAGTGACATTCTTTCATTCCTTTTATGATTGGATAATATTCCATTGTATGGGTGTACTGGGAACACTGAGACTCTCAGACATGGGGCAGAGCTTCTACTTGCTCTCCCTGTGCCCAGCTGCTCATGAGGCGCCTGGGAGGCATGCCGGGTTCTAGCCCTGGCCTGCCACCCCAGCACCTCACAACAAGCCAGACCACCCTCCCCTACTTCATGGGGCCCGCCATTTTCCACATCCGGACTTCCCTCTCGTCACAACTCCACCCAGCAGACCAGACTATCACAGCCCCGCGCTGCCACTAGCGGCCACACGGTTCATCAATAAATGCTTTATTTAGAGGTGACTACAACAGTATGCCACCCGCATGGCAAGCCTGGCAAGCTGCTCATGTAGCATCTGATATGCCAAATACCAGTAACATTTATATTAGGTCATTCCCGTGACCTAATATAATGGTTTGAGGCTCTTTATGTTCCTGGAGCAAGCGGATGCCTTTGGGTTCTACTAGCATGAGACAGGACATATGGAGATATTACTGGTACCCGCTCTAGCAAATAGATGATTAACGGGAAGATTGTGATTGATTGTGATGGGTGTACTGTATTTGGTTTATCCATTCATCGGTTAATAATCTTGTATAATTTCCATTCTGGGACTATTATCCATGATACTGCCGTGAGTATTTATGTATAAGTTTTGTGTAGACATATGTTTCCAGTTTAGTGGTTGCCTAACTGCATGTTTAACATTTTAAGCAACTACCAAACTATTTTCTTTATTTGAAGTAGCTAAAAAAAGTATGATTTACTAGATAAATGTAAGATACATTTGACACATCTGTAGTGCAAGAAAGCAAGGGATTACTCAGAGTAGAAAAGATGGGGTGGTGGGATTAGGGAGGGCATTCTGAAAGAGCTACCAGTGACCTATACTGGTACAAAGGAAACAGCAAAGGAAACTGTGGTATTAGATTACAAACCAAGAATAAACTAAATACATGCTAATAATCCTGATATAAGCAAATGATTGACTCACTAAATATACATGGGTTCAGTGAGGAGAGCAGAGACATTTTCTTTGGAAAATTAAGGAAAAAGTAATAGTGGGGTCTGAACAATAGTATAGAAATAGGGCATTTGCCTTGCTTGAGTGGATAAGGGTTTGATAGCTGGCATCCCATATGGTGCCCCTGCATGACCACTAGGAGTAATTTCTGAGTGCAGACCCAGAAGTAATAGCTAAGCATTGTTGGGTGTGACCCACATATATATTGGGTCATATATATTGGCCATATATATATACCATTATATATACTTATGTATTGCTTTTTTGGGTCACACCAAGACTATTATTATATTATAAATATAATATTATATATAATATAATATTATATATAATATATTATATATAACATGTATAAATACATACATATGTATTATGTTTGATATTCTTCCCTCTGGAGGTAGAATTTAGTTCTCCTGACTTAGTGATTCACTGCCAAAGAAAGAGTACATATGTATATATAAAATATATATAAACCAAAACTATTATTATATTAGAAATATAATATTACATATATAATCTTATGTAAAACCCCCAGAGGTTTCAGGCTCCAGCCCAGGCACTCAACCACAGAGCCTGCAAGAGCAGTTCTGGATCTCTCTGACAATGGGCTGCCCTATCCACGGTCCCCTTGGGCTGGTGAAAACACAATAGGAGTAATTGCTTTTTTAATGGGTAATTCATAGGCTTCCTGGGTTTCTTATTTTCACTAGTCATATTGATAAAACCACCCTGCCCTGAGACACTCCTGTGAGAGAGAGGGAGTGCCCATTTGTCCTACAGATGAAAACTCCAGGGTGCCAGTCACCCAAGCCACTGCCTGGATAGAAGCTGCAGCTTTAGGGGGCTGCCACTGACTTCACCGCAAGGCTTTCGATGCCAAAGTCGTGCAACACGGCTGCCTCGACCCAGCAGGAACCCCAACAGCTCTCCCTGTGTCCAGTTACTCACGGGGCCCGGGAGGGATGGAGGATTCTAGCCCTGGCCCGCCACCCCAGCAGAGTCTTGCAACAAGCCAGAAGACCCCCCCCCCACACACACACACACTCCATGAGGGCCGCCATTTTCCACATCCAGACTTCCCTCTTGTCAGAACTCCACCCAGCAGACCAGCCTATCACAGCCCGGCTTGCGGGGTTCATCAATAAATGCTGGATTTAGAGGTGACGACAAGAGTATGCCACCCGCACGGCTAGCCTGGCAAGCAACTCGTGTTGTATTTGATATGCCAAATACCAGTAACAATTATAATATAATGGCTTGAGGCTCTTTATGTTCCTGGAGCAAGCAGATGCCCTTGAGCTCTACTAGCATGGGACAGGACATATGGAGATGTTACTGGTGCCCACTCGAGCAAATCGATGATGAACGGGAAGATAGTGATAGTGATAGTGATATAATCTTATATATAAAAACATACATATGTATTATATATGATATTTTTCCCTCTGGGGTGAAATTTAGTTCTCCTGACTTAGTGATTCACTGCCAAAGAAAAAGTATAAATTGGAAGAAAAAGTAGCTTACTAGAGAAAGCTAACAATGCTATCTTAACCTGCTCTGGAAGGCTACTCTCACAAGCTGTAAGTTGTGGTAAGATAGTGCACATCCTGATGCAATACAATACGAGCACAATTCACCTCAGGGGTATTCTCCCCCAAAGTACCTAGCCCTGGTTCAGTCATGAGGAATCATATACATCCAAATTGAAGGACATTCAAAAAATAGCTAATTGATAGTCCTAAAAATTGCCAAAGTTGTGGGAGAGAAGGAGGCTCCAAAAGTTTGAGTGGTGTAGTGTACCAATACTAGTTTCCTAATTTGGACAAATGTGCTGCTGCTGTGTAAAATAAAAACATTAGGGAACACTGAGCATCCATAAACCATAATCCATAAACACTGGTTTATGGGAACTCTACTAGCTTTGTAAATAAGTGCCAAAGTCCAACATGAAAGGCTTAGGTTTACTTAAAAAATCTCCTACATATAAATGTAAATTATACATTTTATTTGAAATATGATTTTATTTGCCCAAAGTTTAATAGACATAGGAATAGTTATCTAGCTAACTCAGGTAAAAGAATTTGTGACAGAATAATGAATGTTGAGATTTACCTAAGCTGTTGCTTTACATGGATTAAATTTACCAGGGAATTTCTTATCTCTCTATCAAACTATCTAAAGTTACAAGGTTGGATGGCAAACCAACAGCAGCTGCTGCAGCAACAGAGATTTTTAACATTTGATCCCTGGCATTGAGCACTTAGGACACAATTCTGTTGTCTTCGTCTATGGATTAACTTATCTCTTTTTCTTAAGTGGGCTCAGAATTTACTAAATTAGGGAGTTAGTGTTACTCTCAAGAAGATATTGATTTACCCTCACCTTCCTTCCCTGGGGTTTCTAAAATACTCTTTATATAGGCTTGCAGCTTGGTCTCATTCTTGGTTCAGGACTCAGCTCTCATTTAAAATCGTTACCCCCAAACAATATCTCACACTTTTCTTTGTGTTTCAGTCATGTGTATCTGACTAATTTCCTGACTTAAACTGGGCCATTGATACCACAATTAAAAAAAAAAACCAAATCTAAATCCATTCTCCTTTTATTCTTGTTGAAATTGTTTCTCCATCTATATTTCTTTCCTCAACTATCCTGAATCAGTTTAAACCTGAGTCTTCTGGGAGACTCCAAATGACACAGGATAGATGTTAGTGACTTAATCTCACCCCTTGTCTTTTAGGTCATAGATTGAACCCACTACCTAGTTTTTAACCTTAATTTTATATACCCACAGACTTTGCTTTTAAACATTTTTTCCAATCTCTCATTAAACTGGGTACAATAACTGGAATCAGACTATAGAAGTGAATTTTAAAACCACAGGGGCTCAATAAGCATTTTTTTTTAGGAGACCAGATGGTAACTAGTTTAGTTTTGCAGACCATGTCTTCTGTTTACCTATTCAACTCTGCTGTGGTAGCACAAAAACAGCCATGGATATGTAAATAGAATGGCTATGTTTCAATAAAACTTTACAAAACCAGTCATCAGATTTGGCCTCTAAGTCACAGTTTGCTGATGCTTTGTTTAAATCATAATATTCAATAAAGTTTCTTGTGATAGTTTCTTGTGAATAAGTTTATGGTATTATGGAAAGAACTCAGAGGAACAAGGAAAAGGAATTGATTGGGAAAAATTATCAATGAAGGAGATGAGTAGGAGTTTATCTGTCATTCTCTCTAATTCTGCCAAGAGATGAACTAGGATGTGTTGAAATTTGCTTGAGCTTTGCAGTACATCATTCTTTAATCAGGAAACTGTGATGGCGGGCGGGGGTGGCGGGGGAAGCTGAAACTAGTGTGACATAGGTTGAAATTCAATTCTGGTGCCCATGTCATTTGGGTAAGAGTAGTAATAGAGGGCTACCTGCCCCTAAAGGTGTTGCCGGTGTGGCTGTGGTGCTGGGCTGCACTGGCAGGTGGCAGACAGGGAGACAGGCTTGTCTACACCTCCAGGACTCTGCTCGGTGGGCCCTGAATGGCGGATGGTCTGACATAGGAAAAGACTGCCCCCCCAGGATGAAAACAGAGCCATGGCAGAGCTTGGCAAGCTACCTGTGGTGTATTCAATATGCCAAAAAGCAGTAACAACAGAGATGAACTGGACAAGGGACAGACCAGGCGCACAGCTGCGCTGCCGGGCCCACGTGGAACAGCCCATGGAGTCTCTGAGGAATCGACTAGTGCCCGGCCAAGACCAATGTAGCTCCTAGGGTAAAGCAGTCATGTGGGGAGAAGCCACGCTGACTGGAATTGGAGCAGGGATTTGGGCTCCTCCCTCACCATGCTGGTGGGCATGGCTACAGGCTTGCAGTCTCTGCAACTAGATGAACCAGACAAGGGGCAGACTGGACGCACAGCTGTGACAGTACACAGCCATGCCAAGAGGCTTAGATAACAAAGTAGGCTAGGACCAGGTCCTTCCCAAGATCTTTCACATCTGTACACCATAATGATCATTGTAGTTGTAACAAACTGGGGAGGGTGATCTATAATGTCACGCTAGAACTCACTACTGAATATACACATAGATTATTGCATCATAAACCGTCGCAAGGCAAGTCACAAGGTGTAGGAGATGAGAGAAATACAGAGACAGAAATAGAGAGAAAAATGAGATACTGAGGCGCACGGGGGAGAGCTGCCATCCAGCTCTCCCCTAGCTCAGCTGACCACGAGGCTCCCAGGAGGCAAGATGGGTTTTGGGAGTGGGCCCATCACCTCTGTAGGACCTCGGAAGCAGCCAGATGAGACTCACTCACCATAATAGCCCCCCATTATCATTGTCCGGACCCCACAGCTCATCAGAATCCACGCAAGAGTCACGCTGCTCTCCAGACCAGCTCAGAGCAGCCGAGTTCGAGCCCAAGTAGGCAATTTTCAGAGGTGGAAGTCACCGGGCGTTCCTGGAGATGGAGTTGGGGTACCCCTCCACCTCTCTGAGGCCTGGTGGCCCCACCCACGAACTGCCTCTGGGCTCTCGCCATGATGCAGAGACTCAGATGTATGGGGGGAGAGCTGCCATCCGGCTCTCCCCTAGCTCAGCTGACCATGAGGCTCCCAGGAGGCAAGATGGTTTTGGGAGTGGGCCTATCACCTCTTTAGGGCCTTGAAAGCAGCCAGATGAGATTAGCTCACCTTAATAGCCACTATTTTCATGGTCTGGACCTGGTACATCAAACTATGGAACCAATCATGTTCTAGAATATATTACAATCTACAATGTGTAAGAAAGGGAAGCAAGAAGGAAAGAGAGAGAGAAAGAGAGAAAGGAGATAAAGAACCTGCCATGGAGGCAGGCTGGGGAAGGAGGAGGGAGGTGGGACATTGGTGATGGGAGATGAGCAGGGGGTGGAGGGATGGGTGTTGGGAATACTGTAGAACCAAAATTCAAACATGAACATCTTGTAATTGTATATCTAATGGTGGTATAATAAAATATTAAAAAAAGAGTAGTAATAGATGGAGAAAAAGATATCCTTTTAATCCTAACAAAGATCTAGGGTGAGTTCACGATGCACAATTAAATATTGATAGCAAATATTTGTTTTTGTTGGGAGAGTAATATTAGCCATATCTGGCTGAGCTCTGGGCCTACTCCTGGTTTTGTGGTCAGGGATAGTCCTGTCAGGGCTCAGAACATATATAGCACCAGGGGTCAAACCATGGTGAACCATGTGCAGGGCCTTCTGCCCTGTATTATCTCTCCAGCTCCTAATGATAGCAAGTAGATTGTATGAGACTCTTATGTATGGTAATTGTGAGACATATAAGCTTATTTCCTAAGCCAAAAATATTGATAAATGTCCTGAGAAATATAGGAAGCTTAACTTCCCATTAAGATACTACTGTATGTTTTCTTGTGGACTAACTGGAAAGCACAAAATTTCTGGAAAACTTGATGTCATGGATAAACCTAATGAACTAACCAGCCAACCAAGCAACTTTGTCTCCTAATTTTTTTCCCCAACCTGGGAGTTCAGGAAATAATAGAATCTGAAAAGTATTTAATTCTTTACACAATTTGAAAAGTTTCCTTTTTCTGTCATTATCATTTAAGAAGACAACTATATTTGGATTATCGTAATTAGAGAAATAAATTACACTAACATATATTTCCAGAATCTACTTTTAAATGTTTTAAATTTTTTGACAATAAAAAAGTTATTTATCTACAATGTATAAGAGTTGAAGTCATCTCATATGATTATAGGTTTTCTTTCCTTACAGATTTTTTTTAAACTGTATCACTGTATCACTGTCTTCCCGTTCATCATAGATTGGCCCGAGCGGGCACCAGTAACATCTCCATATGACCTCTCTCATGCAAGTAGAGCCCAAGGGCACCTGCTTGCTCCAGGAACATAAAGAGCCTCACACCATTCCATCAGGTCATGGGAATGAGGTCTATAATTGTTACTGGTATTTGGCATATCAAATACAACACGGGTAGCTTGCCAGGCTCTGCCGTGCGGGTAGCATTTTAAACACAAACCACTAATTATGTGAGATGACTTTAGGAGGAAATTTTACTTTCCCTCTTCTTTTCTTTGGTTATTAGTGTGCTGACCACGATCACACACTTGGTTGTGGTGCTCACACACTCATGCCAGGGTTCCAAGTGGGAGAGCTTCTGGGATTTCACTCAGCATGCTGGCCAGAGCTGGGCTTCAACTATCAACATCAACCTTGCAAATCAGGTGCGTGATCACCGAGTCACAACCCAGAGTCTGGAGATAATTTTTAATTATTTGCTGAAAGATATTATATTTTCTTTTTATTCTTTTACAGTTTTTAATATTTTCCAACTAAATATTAAGGATAGAAGTCTTTTTTTGGAATATTAGTTTTATTTAGAGATATATGTTGATGGAGAGAAGCAGTTAACACATTCAAGAAAGAACATTGGCAGGGCCAGAGAGATAGAAGAGTGTGTTGGAGAGCTTTCCTTGCACCAAGTCAACCTGGGTTTGATCCTGCATCCCATATGGTTCTTGGGGGACTGCCAGGAACAATTCCCTGAGAGCAGAGCCAGGAGTAAACCCTGAGCCCCCGGGGAGACCTCAACCAGATAACATATTAACTGGGCTTCTCAGAGGGGAGAGCCAATGGCGATTCCACCATAAGTAGGATAAAGGGATTACGCATCCTGTGTAAGTCACTAATCTTTATACTAGGACTTTTACCAAACTGCCCACCTGGGGCTTTCTCTGTGGCTAGGGTCTGTTGCTAGGGGCGTTGTCAAGGGGAGAAGCTTGGATTCTAGGTGGTCTTCTTTAATATTTTTATCAATGCCATTTGTTCCTCTGGCTTTATAAGGAGCTCCACTCTCCGGTGGTGCCTTTTTAGAAGGTTACAGTTTGTTCTTGGTATAAGTATCCAGCCCATCCCTCCACCAGTGCCCTTCCACCACCAATGTACCCCTTTTCAATGCTAGCCCTCGTATTTAGAGTTTATCACTTAAGTCTCTTTGTGTATTTCAGTGGTGGGTTTTATCTGCCATTACCATTCCATATTTATTAAAACCTGTTCTATTAGGATAGAAGTCTTATGTGTGCCCCCCCCTTATCTTTCTTATGCCCTGTGCTTCTGGGACAGAGACTTAAAGGTGCCCTATATACAAAACATTGTTGGGCTCAAGTCACAGTAAACAACCAAGAAAACCCCATGACTCTGTAACCCTTTAAAAGTTCTAGGAATTCTTCTAGTGAGTTCTTAGAAAACATGAGGAGATTAAAGTTACACACAAGGGTTACTTGAAATTTAGAAACAGACACTGAGAGAGGCCCGTGACTGCTCATTTTGCCTTTTGATCAACAGGGGAAAACCATTGTACTAAAGATTTTACCTCATTAGTGGTACTCTCTGATCACACCTCTCCTGTAATTCTTTCCTCAGTGGGTTTGTAATTCGCTTTTGGTTTCTGCTTTTCAAACAAGGGATTGCGAAGGATCAAAGAGGGACTGATAATGACAAGGAGGAAGTGGCAAGCTAGTGACATCTTTGTAGAGGGAATAGTAACTAAACTGTGATTACCCAAAAGTGGTTCTCCTAAAAGTGGCTAAAGAATAAATCTAGTTAACAAACTCGAAGATATTGTCCAACCGTTATTCTTTAATTCACATTCAGCCATTAAGCGTCTCCTGCATGCAAAACTTGATAAGAGTCAAGTACAATAATAGATATGAGATTAAGCTTTCATAGTCAAACAGAACAGTTTGATTCCCTGGTTATACTACTTACTAATCTTAGTGAACCTCTGAAAGATTGTGACCCTCTGAAAGATTGGCCACCTGAAATGAGAATGGGACATAGTTTAGTATGTTTTGCATGTAATTAGAGGAAACGTTCTTGAGATGAGATTATCGTAGATGAATCTGCCCTCTAAATATTATTATGGCAGTTTTTATAAGACACAGAAAAAGAGGAGACACAGAAAAATATAAGAAGACCATACTGAGATTGGATTTATCCAAGTCCCAAGCCAAAGATCCTCAAGGGTTGCAAAACAGAAACAAGAGAAATATGGAGCAGATTCTTTTAGGGTGTCCAGAGGGAACCAGCTCTGCCAACATCTTACTTTACTGAGCTTCTATCTGCCATGAGAATAAATTCATGTTGTGTTAAGTTGCCAAGTAGGGGGTAATTTGTTCCAGCATCCCTCGGGAATGAGCAGACTAGTTGCATGGCTTTTGATTAACCAGCCCTCTCTTTCTTAGTTTCTGCCTCTGTAAAATGAGGAAAATAGTGTTGCCAACTCACAGTTTTTGTGAAATCTCAATAAAATAATATATTTAAAGTATTGGGCACAAGATCTAGCAGACAGTAATACTTCAATTAACTTAGCAATTACTATTAGGGTACTTATGGCTTTGGTTGAATTTCTAATTTATCAATACTGTGATTGCTTGAATATTTTCTCTATTTCTCTTATTACCTTTAAAATGGGAGGGAGGAAAGAGAAGGAATGCCATGTAGATTGATTGTTCCTCCTAACATTGCTATTTCAGAAACTGCAATGCCCCAGAATACTGCCCTCTTGACAGAATCGTAGAATGCATCCCTCAAGGAGCTATGGTTCAAGCAGCGGAATGCATAAATATTGTTTACAGACTCTAATGCATTTTTATCAAACTAGGTTACTTATGTTTCTCTATTCTATGGGAATTATTCTAGTCCTTTAGGATAAAGATGTGCACAGGTGTGGGGAGGGAAAACTTCAACATATTTTATCTTAAACGTGTGCTTAGGAACTACATCTTTCTGCAGGTCTTTTTATTTCTTTACAGTTTATAGGCCACACCTGGCATTCTCAGGGCTTACTCCTAGTTCGTCACTTAGGGGTTCCTCCTAGTGGGGCTCAGGGGACCAGATGTGGTGCCAGGGATCTACCAGGGTCAGCTGTATGCAAGGCAAGCACTCTATGTGCTGTACTTTAGCCATCAAGTTCTTTTTTAAGAAATAGTTTTCAACAAGATAAAAAATTTTCTTTTTTTTAGTTATTATTATTATTGCTTCTTTGTACTTAAAAATTTATTATACCACCGTGAGACATACAATTACAAAGGTGTTCATAATTGGTTCTTGGTAATACAGTATTCCAGCACCCATCCCTCCACCAGTGCCCCATTTCCACCACCAATGTACCCCACCCCCCCTCCAGCCCACCCCTAGGCTGCCTCAGTAGCAGGTAGCCCATTTTCCTCTCTCTTTCTCTCTGTCTCTCTCTGTCTCTGCAGCTCCCTCCTTCTTATTTTACACATTGTGGCTAGCCCTGCAGATATTTAGAGTTTATCACTTAAGTCTCTTTGTGTATATTCAATGGTGAGTTTTAATCTGCCATTATCATTTCCCACATTTAGTAAAGCACTGGTATCTATTTATATCCTATTAATGAATGCAGTCATTCTATATCTGTCCTTTTCCTTCTGACTAATTTCTTTTTTATTTATTTTTAATTTTTAATTTTTACAATTACAAAGATATACAATGATGGACATGGAGAAGATTATGTTGGAGCGAAATTAGCCAGAAGGAGAGAGACTGACTAATTTCACTCAGCATGATAGTCTCCATGTCCATCCATTTGCAGGTAAATTTCATAATTTCATCTTTTCTGACAGCTGCATCATATTCCATAGTGTAGATGAACCACAGTTTCTTTAGTCAGTCCTCTGTTCTCGGAATTTAGGTTGTTTCCAGATTCTAGCTATCGTGAATAGCGCAGAGATGAACAAAGAAGTACAGATAGTGTTTCTGGTATGTGTTTTTCAGTCTCTTGGGTATATTCCCAGGAGTGCTATTGCTGGATCAAATGGGAGCTCAATGTCTAGTTTTCGGAGGAATGCCCATATTGTTTTCCAAAAGGGCTGGACCAGTCGGCACTCCCACCAACAGTGGATGAGAGTCCCTTTTCCCCCCACATCCACGCCAGCACCGTGGCTTGCTTCCCTGTTTTGGATGTGTGCCAGTCTCTGTGGTGTGAGATGGTACTTCATACAACATATCAACAAAAAAAAAAAAAAAAACCATATGATCATATCAATAGATGCAGACAAGGCATTTGACAAGTTTCAAAGCCCGTTCATGATGAAAGCTCTCTGTAAAATGGGGATTGAAGGAACCTTCCTCAATATAATCCAGGCAATCTACTACAAGCCCACAGTTAGCATCATTCTCAATGGGGAAAAACTGAAAGCCTTCCTCTTAAGATCAGGGACAAGACACAGCTGCCACTCTCACCAATTCTATTCAATATAGTACTGGAAGTACTTGCTATAGCAATCAGGGAAGAAAAAGATATTAAGGCCATCCGGATAGGAAGGGAAGAAGATATTAAGGCCATCCGGATAGGAAGAATAGTTGTCACTATTTGCAGATGACATGATATTATACCTGGAAAACCCAAAACTCTCTACTAAGAGGCTCCTAGAAATAATACATTCCTATAGGAGAGTGGCAGGGTACAAAATCAATACCCAAAAGTCAATGGCCTTCCTATATGCAAACAGCGAAAGAGAAGAAAGGGACATTAAAGAAACCATCCCATTCACAATTGTGCCGCAGAAAATCAAATACGTAGGAATCAGTTTGACAAAGAATGTAAAGGATCTCTACAAAAAAAACTACATAACGTTACTTCAGGAAATAAAAGAAGACCTGGGGAAATGGAGGCATATTCCCTGCTCATGGATTGGAAGGATTAACATTATCAAAATGGTAATACTCCCTAGAGCTTTATACAGATTCAATGCGGTCCCTATAAAGATACCCATGATGTTCTTCAAAGAAATTGAACAAACACTCCTGAAATTTGTACGGAATAATAAACCCCCACGAATAGCTAAAGCAATCCTTGGTCAAAAGAAGATGGGAGGTATCACTTTCCCCCAACCTCAAGCTCTGCTACAGAGCAGTTGTAATTAAGACAGTGTGGTATTGGTATAGAGACAGACCCGTAGACCTATGGAATAGAACTAAATATCCTGAAACACACTCTCAAATATACAACCACTTAATCTTCGATAAAGGAGCAAAAAATATTAAGTGGAGCAAAGAAAGCCTCTTCAACAAATGGTGCTGGGAAAACTGGGCATTTACGTGTAAAAAAATGAACTTAGACCTCCTTCTAATGCCATGTACAAAAGTCAGATCAAAATGGATTATAGATCTCAACATCAGACATGAATCTGGCACATCAGGCACATCGAAGAAAACATAGGAGAAACGCTCTACGACATCAAAACTAAAAGAATCTTTAAAGACGACACACCACTGACCAAACAAATGGAAGCAAAGATAAACAAATGGGATTATATAAAATTTTAAAGCTTCTGCACCTCAAAAGAAACGGTGACCAAGATACAAAGACAATACACAGAGTGGGAAAGGATATTCATCCAATACCCATCTGACAAGGGGTTAATACTCAGGATATATCAGGCACTGGTAGCACTTCACAAGAGAAAAACAGCCAACCCCATCAAAAAAAGGGAGAAGAAATGAACAGAAGCTTCCATAAAGAAGAAATTCGAATGGCCAAAAGGCATATGAAAAGTGCTCTTCATCTTTAATCATCAGGGAGATGCAAATCAAATATAAAAAATTTTCCATAACAGTGTGCTAACAATTGTCGAAAGTACTAATACCAACCTAGAACTGAGCAGTAAATACAGGCAAAAAGATACAGATGACAACCCTTTTAATGTATGTTCTGTAATCAATAGTCTGGAAGGAAAAGAAAAGAGAATGAGAGAGAAAGGGAAAGAAAAGAACCTGCCATGGAGGCGGGCTGGGGGGAGGGGGAGGGAACCAGGGACGTTGGTGGTGGGAGACGGGCACTGGTGGAGGGACGGGTGCTGGAACACTGTATGACCAAAACCCAAATATGAACTTTTAATTGTATATCTTTTAATTGTATATCTCACGGTGGCATAATAAAATACTTAAATTATTTTCCATAAAGCCTTATAGATTTGTGATAGATTTATTCCCAGTATCATATTTTGTTATTGCTGTAGATTGCATATATTTTAAAATTATGTTTTCTAGTCTGCTAATTTTTTAAAAAATTTTGATTATGCCACCGTGAGACATACGATTATTGGTTCTTGGTAATACAGTATTCCAGCACCCATCCCTCTACCAGTGACCCATTCCCACCACCAGTATACCCACACTCCCTCCTGCCCACCCCCAGGCTGCCTCAACAGCAGGTACCCCCATTTCCTCTCTTTCTCTCTCTTAGTCTCTGTCTCTGCATCTCTCTCCCTCTCCTTTTACACATTGTGGCTAGTCCTAGTCTGCTAATTTTTTTTTAATGAATGGGTATTGGGTTTTATCAAATGCTTTTATTATATCTGTGATAGTGATTATTCATGTATTACTCTTTAATCAGGTAATATGTAAAACAATTTCATGGTGTTAATTTTCAAGAAACAAGCTTTATGTTCCTGGTATACATCTATTTTGGTAATTTTTCAAAAATAATATTGATGCCTCTTTATTTTTCAGGGTGGTGTTAAGGGTCATGGATTAATAGTAATGAGAACAAATTGAGCAGAATTTACTACCTTCACGGGACTTCCATTCTAGTGCTTCACACACAACAAGATTGAATTTATTAATTATGTGAGCAAATTGATGAACAACAGGAAGACAAGTGACAAGGGCCTTGAATAAAAGTAGCCTTCATTTTCTTTTATCTAACTCTCTTCAGTGCAATTGGAAAACATTATATATTCTGTCATACAGCTCAGTTGAAAGAGCACCTTGGCTGAATTGCACATCAGCCTGAACTTTAGAACACCTGTTACTCTGGCTAGCCTCAAAAGGGATTTTCTAATAAAATTACTATTATATCTTTAACTTTGTGAATTCAGGCCTCCTAAACATACCTTTCATGTTCTAGAGAGATAGTGCAGGAAAGCTTACGAAGCTTTCCTAGCATGTGACTAACTTGGTTCCACCCCCTACATCATATGTAGTCCCATGAACATTGCCAGAAGTGATCCCTGAGCACTTCCTAGTGTGACCCACACCTTTCACTCCTCTAAAAATATTCAAGAACTTAGTTATGAACTAAATTTTAAGTGGACAATTAGAAAATTTATAAAGGTGGAAGGAATATGAATATGCCATAACAATATCCAAATAAGGATGCCATGAACCTGACTGTAGTATCACAGGCAAGTTGGAATTATTTAAGCTTAAAAGTTTAGAGAAGTCCCCAGAGCTAGAACTCAGACTTCTGGGAAGGAGGCAAAGCCTGACTGAACTCGACATACCTGAACTTGAAGAAGTAGCTCAGTGAGGCTGAGATCCAGACTGTAAGGGGGACATTGGTTGGTTGGCGCTGGTACTCTGAGACATGGAATGAGGCTGCTCCAATTCGTGCTGGGAAAGGTGCAAACTGGTCTGTGCTGGGTCTGTGCTGCCATAAGAAGGGATCTTAGCTATGAAGGTGTAGATGACACAGGAACCGGATGAAGCCTGGAAGCTAAAGGGAAACAAACAGGAAATGCAAGACCTTTCTTCATTCTCTAGACTTCTCCCCCCCCCAGGGGGCCTATGGCTAAGTCTGACAGGAAACTGGCTAGTCAGGCAGAAAAGTGGTCTGCAGGGCCCTGGCCTTGGCACCACAAAGCTATTTGTGATTTGAGACTGGAAGAACAGGTTTGGAATCATGGGGCAATTGCACAAATTCTCGTTTGATTCTTTTTCTTATTACATGAAGGTTATGAGAAAGGAATGAAAGAAGAGAATTGGATAATTTTATTTATGATACATTAGAAATAATTATTCCTTTGTTAAGGGTAGCTATTTATCCAGGAATTCATCACAAAACAATAAAAGCCTTTACAGGATTACATATTTTGCTAATAATAATAATTGAGATTTGTGGAACAGAAGAGATAGGCTCAGCCCATGGTCAGAGTACTGCTTTGCACGCAAAAAGCCAGGATTCAATCTGAGCACTGCGTGATATACCAGGTAGGAGGAACTCTTCAAATTCAGAGCCAGGAATAGCCCCTGATCATAGTGGATATAGCTAACGGCATTTTAAAAATGAAATTTATATCCTAATAAGGGAAATAGTGAAACCTGGAAAAAAAGTAGACTGAATGATTTAATTTGAAGGGAAATAACAAGAAAATATAAAACTTGGAAGTTAGTTTATTGTTTGTTTTTTGGGCCACACCTGGCAGACTAGGGCTTACTCCTGGCTCTGCTCTCAGAAATTATTCCTGGTGGTTCTTGGGGCACTAAAGGGGATGCCGAAGATAATACCAGAGTCAGCTGCATGCAAGGCAAAGGTCCTACCTACTGTACTCTTGCTCTGGCCCACAAGTTAGTTTGAAAACCAAGAATTTTATGTGTCCTCTTTCTATGTTTTGCAAACTTTTTTTAGGTAATGGGTTTATACTTGGCGATGCTCAGGGGTTTCTCCTGACTCTGCACTTGGGAATTACTCCTGGCACTGCTCAGGAAACCATACAGGATGTCAAGATGGAACCTGGGTTGGCGCCTGCAGGGCAAAAAGCACTAGCCACTACACTATCACTGTTGTCCGTTTGCAGATATTTGACTTTCAGATTTCTTAAAATTTCTTCACCCTTACTGTGCTAATACTGTAATAATACTCTTTTCAAAAACAAAGTAAAAATTTAATTGATAGTTCACTAGGTATAAGATGCTCTGTTTCTTTTAAACTTAAGAGACATTTGTTCTAACTCAATGATTCACAATAGAGTCATGACTGATGAAGTTGGCCTGAAAAATAAGGAACAAAATATGGAAACATTTTAGTGAGGGATAAGTTTCCCTATGGGGTCTAATTGCAAGGATTCTCTGTAATTAAACTGTTCTGAATGTTGGCTTAACTTTTAATAAGCTGATGTCTAAGTTCCCCACGATTGTGCTCATTCAAAACAAATCCAACTTAAAAATATTTTCCTCCAAACTGTGATGCACCTCAAACGAAATACATCCAAGTAATAAAACGCTGCACCGAGTGCTGTATACAATCCTTACTGTGTTGGATATTCGCAAAACTAGCAGCCTTTTTCTTTAACATTGTCATAAATCAAAACACAGATGGTATTTCTTTATATCTTTTAATCACATTTCAGTCTTGTGTCACAGCAGCAGCTTCCATCAATACAGCTTTTTGGTGAACGATTTCATTTGCTGTTAACAGGGCTGATACAAGTTTATAATTTGCTCCCCACTACTAAATAAGTCACACATGAACACTTAAGTTTAACTGTGCCAGCCTGAGAATCTGGCAAGTATATTTTGTCTGCATGGAGAATATTTGACAATTAAACTCAACTCAGAAAAACAAAACTAAAAGCCCAAGTTTATTTTCCTGTGTCTGAGGGAGACTTGGTATAACAAATGGTGAGTCAACAAGGAGTTTCAAAGGCCCTCCTCTCCCTGGCTTCTTCTATGTCTAGAGAAATCCTGAGTCTTCTGCAACATCCATGATGTTACAGGGTGATTTTGATGTAAGCCAGAACACTTGACAGACATGCCCAGATTCTCCCGTTAACTGAGATGTTATTAATTCCCCTAGTTTCTTTAGATTCCAAGGCGATGGTTGGGTAATAAGAGGGCTGAAAAGATGCACACAAGGAATATGTTTCTAGTACTTAGCATCAGGGAAATGCAAAACCACCATAGGGAAAAGCCTTGACACCCATTAGGATGATTGTTTTGAAAATGAAAGATAATGGCAAGTGTTGGTGAGGATATAGAGAAATTCAAGTCCACATTCGTTACTGGTAGGATTGTGAAGCAGTAAGACAGCTTTGGAAAGCAAGTTGGCAGTCCCTTAAAAAAAACTAAACATAGAGGGGCCAGAGAGAAAGTAAGGGGAGTAGGTGCTTGCCTTGCACTCAGCCAACACTGGTTCAACCTCCACTTCCCATATGGTCCTGCAAGCACTGTTAGGACTAATCCCTGAACACAGCCAGGTATGACCCAACATAACCTTTCCTCACCCAAATATTCAAACACAGAGTTTATGATCTTTAGTACATACCCAGGAGAACCAGAAAACAATTGCCTTTACACAAACTTGAATATTAATATTTATAGTGGCAGTTTTCATAATAGACACAAAAAAATACAAATGTTTATTAATGAATGGACACACATAAAAGTATATTTATACAATGGGACATTATTCAACCTTACAGAAGAGGGGAGTACAGTGCTCTGCAACACAGATGAACTTTGAAAATATAATTCTAAGTGAAAGAAGCCAGATATGAGCTCTAATTCCATTTATATGAAATACCTTTTTAGGAAAATCCATGGAGACTGAAAATAGGCCTGTGGTTTCTAGGGATTTAGAAGTGTATTGATAGAAGGGGAGTAATTACTTGTGGTTATATGTGGCTTTTCTTTTTTTTTTGGGAGGAAGGATAATAAAAATGTTCTGCACTTAGTAATGATGGAGACACAATTCTTATATTTACTAAAAATTGAAGTTTGAACTCAGTATAAATTTATGATACATGAATTATATTCTAATAAAATATTATTTTAAAATTCTTTTTTTTTTTTTGTAAAACATAATTTTTTTATTTTTACAATTACAAAGATATACAATTAAAGAGTTCATATTTGGGTTTTGGTCATACAGTGTTCCAGCACCCATCCCGCCACCAGTGACCATCTCCCACCACCAATGTCCCCGGTTCCCTCCCCTCCCCCAGCCCTCCTCCATGGCAGGTTCTTTATTTCTTTCCATTTCTCTCTCTTTCTCTTTTCCTTTCCCTCCAGACTATGGATTACAGAACATACATTAAAGGGTTGTCATTTGTATCTTTTTGCCTCTATTTAATGCTCAGTTCTAGGTTGGCATTAGTACCCTTGACAATTGTTAGCACACTGTTCCATTTTCTGTCTTACCTAGCCTCTGACTCCCACACGTTTGTGATAATTTCCACCTTTGACAAGACCTCCTGATATATGTTTCACTTGACCTTGGATATTGGTATCTTAATATGTACATATATAGTTATGTTATGCAGATAAATGCAGTCATTCTGTATCTGTCTCTCTCCTTCTGGCTAATTTCGCTCAACATAATCTTCTCCATGTCCATCCAATCATAGGCAAATTTTATAACTTCATTTTTCCTAACAGCTGCATAGTATTCCATTGTGTAGATGTACCAAAGTTTCTTTATCCAGTCATCGATTTTCGGGCACTCTGGTTGCTTCCAGATTCTGGCTATTGTGAATAATGCTGCTATGAACATAAAAGTAGGGATGGTGTTTCCGCTGCGTATTTTTGGTTTCCCAGAGTAGATTCCCAGGATTGGTATGGCTGGGTCAAATGGGAGTTCAATTTTTAGTCTTTGGAGGAAAGTCCATATTGTTTTCCAGAAAGGCTGTACCAGCCGGCATTCCCACCAACAATGGATGAGTGTCCCCTTTCCCACATCCACGCCAGCACTTGTTGTTCTTGCTCTTTTGAATATGTGCCAGTCTCTGTGGTGTAAAGTGGTATCTTATTGTTGTTTTGATTTGTATCTCTCTGATGATTAGTGATGATGAGCATTTAAGGAGATATTCCTTTCCATGTGTGAATCCTGCACTTGCAGAATGAGGAGAGTCAGTACCCCATGACATCTTTAACCCCTGCATACATTCCCTCTCCTTAGTCTAGGACTGCTAGTATGAAGCTTTGCCAGTGAAATAAAGTCTATACTTTATTTGAGTATTATACTTCATTTTTGTAATCCTGCTACTTACTATTCCATCTACAGGTTGGCACTATCCAAAAGCCTACACACCCCACCCTCATACCAACTCCAATTAAAGAAGGAGATGGTGTCTGTGTCTACTTAGTTCCAAGGTGGCTTAAAAGTACCTGGTATATAGTAGGTGCTCTAATGCCATTGAATAAGTTCTGTTTGCTCTAAAAAGTATTACCCAATAATGTCCCACTCCTTTTTGGGATACAATCCAAATGTCTTTGCGACAGTGAAAATGCCAACTTGTTCACTATCTTCCTGGCTATTTGGAGCTCCCCAGAGTGCTACTGTTAGACAGAACTCTTTGTGGGTCATGGAATATTGCATGAGATCTTTCTCCTCTGGCTTTTTAAATGCTCTTATTTTGTCCAGAAAGTTTCTTCCTTCTTTTCAAAATAAATAAACAAACATAAATAGATAAATAAATAATCTTCCTTCTTTCTCCTCCTCCTTCTCTGCTGTCAGATTTGCATCACACCCTGCAGATTCTACTTTCTCTGACATCTGCCCCATTTATCACGCACAGAAAGATTTCCTCATACATATCTGAAATTTCTAATCCTGAATTGCCATTATTTCTCAGTGGAATTGAAATAATACATTCATTTGAATGGTAACCACCAGTTTTATTCTTTTAGTGCTTTTACTCCAGAATTATGCCATAAATCTTTAATTATCTAAACCTGAATAAAATTACTTTATTTTCAAAGAAGAGTCTTTAGAGACTTTTATTTTTAAATTTTAGTTTATCACTGTGAGACATACAATTAGAAAACTGTTCATGATTAGTTTTCAGTCATACACAGTGGTCCAGCACCCATCCCTCCACCACTACACCCTTCCCAACACCAATGTCCCCAGATCCCTTCTCCCTTCTCCTAGTCTGCCTCTATGGCAGGCCTCCTCCTCCTCCTCCTCCTCCTCCTCCTCCTCTTTGTTCTTCTTGTCTCCTGTTTTTGTTCTTCTTGTTTTTCTTGTTTTTGTTTTTGTTCTTGTTCTTCTTCTTGTTCATGTTCTTGTTCTTGTTATTCTTGTTCTTGTTCTTGTTCTCTTTCCTCCTCCTCTTCCCCTCCTCCTTCCTACTTCTTCTTCCTCTCCTTCCTCTTCTCCTTCTCATTCCTCTCCTTCCTTTCCTCCTTCCCCTCCTCCTCCTTCCCTCCTCCTCTTCCACTTCTTCTTCTTCTTCTTCTTCTTCTTCTTCTTCTTCTTCTTCTTCTTCTTCTTCTTCTTCTTCTTCTTCTTCTTCTTCTTCTTCTTCTTCTTCTTCTTCTTCTTCTTCTTCTTCTTCTTCTTCTTCTTCTTCTCTTCTTCTCCTCCTCCTCCTCCCTCTTCTCCTTCTTCTCTTCTTCCTCTTCCTCCTTCTCCTCCTCCTTCTCCTTCTCCTCCACCTCCCTCTTCTCCTTCTCTTTCTCCTCCTCCTCCTCCTGTCTCATGCTAGTAGATCCCAAGGACATCTGCTTGCTTCAGGAACATAAAGAGCCTCAAACGATTCCATCAGGTCATGGGAATGAGGTCTATAATTGTTACTGGTATTTGGCATATCAAATTTGACACAGGTAGCTTGCCAGGCTCTGCCGTGTGGGTGGCATACTCTTGTAGTCACCTCTGATCTCCAGCATTTATTGATGAACTGCATGGCCGTAAGTGGCTGCACGAGTTGGGCTGTGATCTTCTGCTGGGTGGAGTTCTGGCCGAGGGAATCTGTATGTGGAAGATGGCGGCCCTCATGGCGTAAGGGGTGGTCTGGTTTCTTGCGAGGCTCTGTTTTGGTGGCAGGCCAGGGCTAAAATCCGCCATCCCTCCCAGGCGCCTCATGATCAGCTGGGCACAGGGAGAGCTGGTAGCAGCTCTGCCCCATGTCTGTGAGTCTCTGGATGAGCATCCCTGGGCGGACTTGGGAAAGACTGCTGCAGGGTGGGTCTTGATGAGCCGGGCTGTGATCAGCTCTTTTGCTGGGTGGAGTAGTTTTTCAGAAGTACTTCTGTACTATATTGAATAGAAGTGGGAGAGTGGGCTACCTTGTCTTGTCCCCATCTTAGGGGAAGGTTTTCAGTTTTTCCCCATTCAGAATGATACTTGCTGTGGGCTTTTTGCAGATGACTTTGACTATATTGAGGTAATTTCCTTCAATTCTCGTTTTATGGAGGGCTTTCATCATGAATGGTTGTTGGATCTTGTCAAATGCTTTTTCTGCATCTATTGATATGATCATATGACTTTTTTATTTCTCTTATTGATCTTATATATTACATTGATTGACTTGCGAATGTTGAACCATCCTTGCATTTCAGGGATGAATCCTACTTGGTCTTTATGTACAATCTCTTTGATGATCTTTGAATTCTGTTTGCTAGTATTTTGTTGACAATCTTAGAATCTGTGTTTAGACTGCTTTAAATGATCTTTGGATCTAAATCAATTACACTATGTGAACTCATTGAGAGACACAACTTGTTGATACCAAAATAATTATTTGAACTGAATTTGTGACATTCATGACTGGTTTTGTTCTCAACTGGGACAGAAGTAACACATGAACAAGTGATTATTCCCTTTGCTGTCTTAGCTTAAGAAAATCCTAAAACAATAGGAGTGAAGTGCCACTTTTCATTAAGGTTTTGGAAAAAATTCAAAACATGGATAGTAATAATTATTGTTAAAAATGTGGAGAAATGACAAGCATTAAATATTATTGATGGGGTGCTTTATTCCATAGCAATTAAAGAGTTTTTATTTTTTTAGTAAGTGAGGTGTGCATATATCATGTGACAATTCAGTTTAGTTCTTGGTATTTATTCCTTGCCAGAGAAATATGTGAAGAACTCTAAAAGGTACAAGTATCAGAATGCTGTTGGCAGTTGCTAGAGGGAGTAAGGAGTTGGAAGCAAGTTCACTGCCCAATAGGGAAATGATTTATAACTTTTGACTGATATGAAACCATTAAAATCAATAAGGTAAAAGAAATATAGGGGTACTATTGGTGGTCTTATAAACATGGTACAAGTACAAAACAGATCACTAGTTTAATATTATTTATAAGTTATGAAAATGTTCACCAAATAACTTTCCCCAGTTTACCACCATGCATATATCTTGAGGAAAAGGTCAATTATCTCAAAAGCTTGTAGGGAGAGAAATTTGGGATTGATTGATAGATTAAGGGGTGAGGGACCAGAGCAATAATACAGTGGATAGAGTGTTTGCCTTGCACATGAGTAACCAGGGGTTGATACCTGGAACCTTATATGTATCCCCCCCACTCCTCCCTTTCCCCATTCCTCCCTTCCCCCAACCCTCTGGGAACGATCTTTGAGTGCAAGCCAAGTTAGCTGCAAGAACTGCCAGGTGTGGCCTAAACCCACCCCCCACCAAAAATAATAAAAGAAAAATGGACTCATTAACATAATAGAACAGTTGACTCATTTTTTCTGTCCCTCAGGTCCAATACTTAGAGCTATTACCCCTCCTACTCCAATTACCAATGTCACCTACTCTGTAAGGTCTTGCTCAAAACTTCAAAAAGATGGAATTCATGGCTTCTTTTTTAATTATTTCCTTTCTATTTTACTGTTACCCAAGCTCTATTTTAATACTTATTGCACTATCATAATTATTACTTCACTGTTTTCCTTCCCTGACTTTATGTTGAGATTGTCAAGAGTCAAAATGAGTCTTGCTCTTTCCTGTATCCTTAGCAACCAGAATAAGTGTTGCACATATTATATGTTTGTTGAATGAATAAATTAGCGAGGAGAAGGAAATCCTGATGGAGAATATCTTGTTGAAATCAAGGAAACTCATGAAAATAGGAGACAGAAGAGTAGGTTACACATCTGAGTTGTTGCAGGAAGATAGGCAAAACCTTCTTGGCCCTGGGTAGGTGAAGGATGATCAGAAAACTTCAGCAAGTTATTCTTTTTTTTGTTATTAGAGTGGGAAGATGAGAACCCACATGGAGCGGGTATCTGACGTTATACAATTGCCTATACACAGACCTTTCCCTTTCTGTCTTATTCAGGGATATTGATACAGAAACCTACTCTTTCCATTCATATTAGTTGTCTCCTCTATCCTCCTCTCTGAAATTATACAATCACCTACCTGCCCACAGACCTTTACCTTTCCATCTTATTCAGGGATATTGCTCTAGAAACCTACTTTTCCTTTCATATCAGTTCTCTCCTTTTTACAGAATAATTTTCATTAGTATTCAAGAAAGTTATTGTATCCTCAATAAAACAGTCTGCCCACACTCCCCAAACCCTTTCCCATAGCTGTTGCTTTATCTGGTTCCCATTTACATAAGACTGTTTACTTGGCAGCATTATCTCCACTCACTGTCTCTACTTTCTTTCTTTTTTTTTTTTTTTGTCTTATACCCAGCTCGCATGTGACAGGACGTATTGAGATGTTACTGGTGCCTGCTCGAGCAAATTGGATGATATACAGGAAGACAGTGATACCCAGCGATGCTCAGGGGTTATTCCTGGCTCTGTGCTCAGGAATTATTCCTGATAGTGCTCAGGGAATGATATGGGATGCCAGGGATTGAACCCGGTTTGGCCATGTGCAAGGCAAATGCCCTACCCACTGTGCTATCACTCCAGCCTGTCTCTACTTTTAAAAAAAATTATTATACCACCGTGTGTCTCTACTTTCTTATCTGATCACTTTATTTCGAGTCCATTTCAATCAGAATTTTACCCTATTACTCTACTGGAATCTTTCTTGTAAACAGCACTAATGATCCATAAGTTAACACATTTGAAGGCTGACTTCCAGTACTTATTTTCTTTAGCTTATATATATCATTTGAAAGCAGTAATCCTTCCTCTCAGTGACTTGTAGAAGATCATCTTTTTGGTTTTCTTATTCAACACCTCCTTAAATAATTAAAGGCAATTTCACACTTAACATATATAAAGTTTAGCTTCCACTTCCACCATAGACCTGAGCTTATAGACCCTTACATGATAAAGCCTTTCCAAATGATCAGGCAATGAAACATGAAGTTTTCTGTAAGTCTTTCTTCATTATATTCCACACTGAATCCACCCGCAAATTCAACTGTTAACTATCTTTCAGGCAAATTCAGAATCTGACCTCTTCATTAACTCATTGCTATTACCCTTGTTCAGGACACTGTGAAGTCAGTGTGTACCATTTCTCCTGCTATTATTATTGTCACCTCTCCTTATATTGCCCCTGTTTTAGCCTATGCTCAGCATAGCAGTTTTTCAAAACATGAGGTTTACTGTTAAAATATAAGCAGCCAGGTTATATATATATTTACTTCTCAGAATCCTCCACTGGGTTCCCATCTACTTCAGAGTAAAATCCACTGAATCTCAATTATTTCTTTGACCTTGTCTCCTGCAACTCGCTAAACAACTCCCCTGCAGTTATACCAAGTCTCCTGATTCTTCTTTTTGCCACAACAAGTCATCTTATTTTTGCTGCAAGACTTATGTATCTGCTGTTCTTTTTCTGGAATGCATTTTTCCCTCCAATAGCCTATGACTCACTTTCTCACCCATTCAGCTGTTAACTCAAATGTCATATTGTCACTTTGCTTGTATCACTTGTCTTCCCATTGATCATTGATTTTCTCGAGCGGGCATTAGTAACTGTCACATGCTAGTGTAGCCTAAGGGCATCTGCTAGCTCCAGGAACATAAAGAGTCTCAAACTATTCCATCAGGTCATGGGAATGAGGTCTATAATTGTTACTGGTATTTGGCATATCAAATATGACACGGGTAGCTTGCCAGGCTCTACCATGCAGGTGGAAATCTCTTGTAGTCATCTCTAATCTTGAGCATTTATTGATGAACTGCGTGGCCACAAAGCGGCCGCGCAAGCTGGGCTGTAATCAACTCTTCTGCTGGGTGGAGCACTAACGAGTAGGGAGTCCGGATGTGGAAAATGGCGGCCCTCATGGTGTGTGTGGGGGGGTGTCTTCTGGTTTCTGGTGAGGCTCTGCTGGGCTGACCGGCCAGGATGAGAACCCACCTTCCCTCCCGGGTGCCTCGTGATCAACTGGGCACAGGGAGAGCTGGTAGCAGCTCTGCACCATGTATGTGAGTCTCTGAATCAGCGTACCTGGGCTGGGCTTTAAAAAGACTGCTGTAGGGTGGGTCTGTGATGAGCCAGGCTGTGATCAGCTCCTCTGCTGGATGGAGCACTGATGAGTTGGGAGTTTGGATGTGGAAAATGGCGGCCCTCATGGTGTGGGGGGGTCCTCTAGCTTCTTGTGAGGCTCTGCTGGAGTGGAGGACCAGGGCTAGAAACCGCATTACCTCCCAGGCACCTCATGATCAGCTGGGCACAGGGAGAACCAGAAGCAGCTCTGTTGTCAGAGAGACCTTTTTTATACCCTTTTGTAGGATACTGTCTCCTACTTCTATTCTCTTGCTTTGCTTTGTTTTGTTTGCAGCATTGCCATATTGCACTCCATCTGTTTTTCCTTCTACTATGACTTTGTGTTGTTCATTGCTATAGCTCCAAAGCTTTTTGTAGTTTAAGATAAATATTGGACACATATTTGACTCATGCCAACTTGTGCATCTGTGTTCATTGGATGTGGTTGTCCTATGACTTATTTGATTACCAGTAGCCTTTTCTGTGGATACTTGGGAGTAGAGCATGGTGTGATAGTTAATCTGGTGTCAAATGGGATACTTCCTCAATGCTCTACTGATGAGCTAAAGGAACAAGCGAGTGTAAAAGGCAGGTCCCTCTTATTAAATAAATATTCTGAGCCACCTGTTTCTGTTTTTATTTAAACATTTCAGTGACATCTTTAAAATGATGAAACATTGCAATTTGATAGTAAAAGGCAATTAATATTTGATTAAGGCAATTAGCTTTCAAGTGGATATTATGAGAGTAAGGATCAAATTAATCTAAATCAATAAACATTAATTTGAACAGGAAATAAAATAAGAGTCTTAGAAAACTGAAATAGGACGTGTACCTTCAGTTCATGTAAGCACTGGATATCCTCTGTGGAGATCTTTATAAGATTGAATGTTAACATTTTGTGTTCCTGGTACAGAGAAACTTGAATATAGTAGAAACACTGTAATTATTTGTGAAATTGGTTTCCAGTCTCTCCTGCTGGCAGATGCTGATGCAAAACTTTTCACTGGAGAATGGCACCCTCTGGGTTTTGTGATTTTGAGTAGATAAACCATTACCTAGAGTTTTTCTTCCTTTTCTCCCAAACTCATTTGTAAGTCTATCAATATACCTTTATGAACTATTAATAAAGATATATATTTTCAGAGACATCAGAAGTATTTATAGAGATTATACCAAGTTCTTTATCTATCTATCTATCTATCTATCTATCTATCTATCTATCTATCTATCTATCTATCTATCTATCTATCTATCTATCTATCTATCTATCTATCTATCTATCTATCTATCTATCTATCTATCTATCTGTCTATCTGTCTGTCTGTCTGTCTGTCTGTCTGTCTGTCTGTCTGTCTGTCTGTCTGTCTGTCTGTCTGTCTGTCTGTCTGTCTGTCTGTCTGTCTATTTTTTTTTTTTTTTGTTACACCCGGCGATGCTCAGGGATTTCTCCTGGCTCTTCACTCAGGAATTACTCCTGGCGGTGCTAGGGGGGACCATATGGGATGCCAGGGATTGAACCCGGGCCGGCATGGGCTGGCTGTGTGCAAGGCAAACACCATACCCACTGGACTATCGCTCCAGTCCCCCAAGTTCTTTATTGAGGCTATTAGTTGAGTAAAAACAAACTTTAATTTATTCCAATCCCAGAGAAAGGCACAAGGAACTACAGAAGAGAGAGAAAATCTGTTCTGGAGGGTGAAAATAGGTATTTTTTTCTTCCAGTTTTCAAGCAGAGCAGTATTCATCACCCAAATTGAGAAAATGTGTTTCTCTGGGTGAGTCAGAAAAGTGACCTTATTGAAAAATTGACAGAGCTCTGGCCAAAGCACTCAGTCTGTGAGCAAGGCAGGCTTGGACTGGGCATCATTGCCTACTGTTTTTTAAATCTTAATAAAAGGCCCTTGGATAGGTATGGTTAGATAGTGCTGGAAATTTTGAGAAAAGTAGGAATTTCCTTGGCTAGTGAAATCTCTGCAAGTTGAAGCTTTTGTGCCATGTTTCTTTCCTAGGGAATACAGTACTTGTAGAGGGAGAGTACATTGTCAAGGCTAGGAGTGCCTAGCAAAAGTATAATCACTGAGAGATTAAAGCAAGCACTGTACTTTCAATGATTCATTAAATAAGAATGTCGGCTATTGTCTCTTGATCTTCCTCATCAAATCCTTCAGACAACACCTTACCATTGAATAAATCTTAATTTGCCCCAGTATGTTTTGTAGGTCAGAACTGGTAGATCTCAAATGATAGAATGTTGATTTCTGTTTGTTTTATTAGCTTTTGAGTTACATCCAGTGGTGCTCAGGAATGAAACATGAACTCTTAGAAATTACACCTAATTAGCCAGAAGGAAAAAGACAGATATAGAATGACTGCATTTATTTGCATAAATATATATACATATGCATATTATGATACCAATATCCAAGATCCGGAGAAATATGGATCAGGAGGTCTTGTCAAAGGCGAAATTGCCTAAGCGTGTGGGAGTCAGAGAAGGGAACAGTGTGCTAATAATTGTCGAAAGTGCTAATACCAACCTAGAACTGAGCATCAAATACAGGCAAAAAGATACACATGATAACCTCTAAGTGTATGTATTACAATCCATAATATGTAAGAGGAGGAAGAGAGAGAGAGAAAGAGAGAGAAAAGAGATAAAGAACTCTCCATAGAGGCAGGCTAGGGGGGGGGGGAGGGAATCGGGGACATTGGTGATGAGAAATGGGTCCTGGTGGAGGGATGGGCACTGGAACACTGTATGATCGAAACCCAAATATGAACATCTTTGTAGTAAGTGTATATTTCACGGTGCTATAATAAAATATTTTAAAAAATTATCAGTGTTTTCAAGCTAGTGAGCATAGAGAAACAATGGCCTTATCGTGTCTTATGATACAAACCCAGCATAAGTAAGCTTTTTCTCAATTTATTTGCATTTGAGAATTGATGTTTGATTTTTACCGTTGTTTTCTTTCCTGTTTTATCATAGCAGTGAATTTTCTTAATCTTGCTAATGTGAAAAACAAATTACACCTGGTGGGCTTCAGGGGACCGTATGGTACTCTGGAGACCAAACCTGGGTCTGCCCTGTGCAAAGCAAGTGTCCTATTGGCTTTATTATCTCTCCATCTCCTAAGCACATGGTTGTGTGCACAAATAACAAGTGAAAAGGTTCCTTCCAACCCAATATACAGAACAGGTGCTAGTTAGGTGCCCCATTCTAACCAGGTGAACCTGGAAATTTGCTTAGCCACTGAAACCTCACTTTCTTCAGAGTAAGGATTAAAAAAAAGCTGATGCTCAGGGTTATTGAACAGTAAGAATCTGAACATTAGAAGCTCTCAGTGGTGTAATGATCACTTCTAAAAAGTAATCTGCTATGGTAGAGACTGCCAACCAAACATAGAATGCACTGTGGCTTTCCTTTATTGTGTTTTCTTTCCCAAAGTGAATCTCACAATCTAAAAGGTTGGCCTTGTCTTACAACACTAGCCCTATTGCATCCTTGGCTTGGGAAATGCCAATATAAGACACTGTGTTGTGAGGATAGTGGAATGGGTGGGCCAAGCATGGAGGGAGCTGGAGCTGGGAACTCACTTAGGGAAGCAAAAGTTTAACCGGACTGAGAGGGAGAAGGCGGAGCCCATGCTATGAAGAGCAAACCAGAAAACAAAACAAATTTAAGCAGGAATTTAAGATGGAAATTAAAAACTTCCTATGACAAAGGGATGCCTGAATGTCCAGCATTGAATCTAGGCTCAAGGGAAAAGGAAGAGGAGGACATAGAGATTAAAAAGTCACCTCACACTAGTGAGACTCACACAGATCACAAGGACATAAACAACAGTGCTGGCATGGATGTTTGAGGAAGGAGCCCTCAGCTGTTCTGATTGTTGACTGGTTAAGCCCCTTGGGAAAACAATATGAACATTCTCAAAAAACTAGGAATCGAAGTTTCATAAAACCAAGTAATTCCTCTTCCTGGCATCTACCCCGAAACACCACTTTGAGAAGATATTTGTGCTCCTGTATTCATTGCAGCACAATTCACAATAGCCAACTTCTGGGAACACCCAGTGTGTCCAGGAACTGTTGGCTGGGTATGGAAAGTGTGCTATATATATGGTAATAAGAAAATATAGACTCAGGAATAAGAAAGGATAATGTATACTTAGGAACAAGAAAAGATGATATCATGTAATTTGCTGCTATATGGATAAACCTGGGGCATATTGTACTGAATTAAGTCACTCAGAAGGAAAGGGACAGGTACAGAATGTTCTCTCTCATATGTAGGAATAAAGAAACTTAGTAAGTTTTAATCCGGCCCAGAGCCTCACAACAAGCCAGACGACCCCCGCCCCCCCCCCACTCCATGAGGACCTCCATTTTCCACATCGGGACTTTCCCCTCGTCAGAACTCCACCCAGCAGACCAGCCTATCACAGCCCGGCTGGCTTCATCAATAAATGCTGGATTTTGAGATGACTACAAGAGTATGTTACCCGCATGGCAGAGCCTGGCAAGCTACCTGTGTCGTATTTGATATGCCAGATACCAGTAACAATTATAGACCTCATTCCCATGACCTGATGGAATGGTTTGAGGCTCTTTATGTTCCTGGAGCAAGCAGGTGCCCTTGTGCTCTACTTGCATGAGATAGGTCATATGGAGATGTTACTGGTGCCCGCTCGAGCAAATCTACGATGAATGGGAAGACAGTGATACAGTGATAGTAAGAGAGGCATCAGATGTCGAAGGCAAGAGAACTGGAGACGTGGTCCACAAAACTGAGCTAGGGATGGGGGTGCTCTTAGCATGTGTGGCTCAGAGCAGCTACTGTGGGGGACTGCAGTACAGACAACGAACACACGACACCCTATAATGGACAGTATTGCAAATCATGGCACTTCAAATAAAATATTTTAAAATATATGGATTTTATATTGAGATTATATATGTATAAACAAACATAATGTTAAAAAGCTAAAAATTTATAGTTGTTGACCCAAAATTTATAGTTGAGTCCTTATAACAGATCCCAGGATATGAACTGATTTGAAACAAGTATAAGTTGTGACCCTTTTTAAGAAGCATCCTAAAATCCCAGTTTTATTCTGAAACTTAAGTCAGATCTATCCATAAGACTGTATTACTTTTAAATAACCTATTTTATCACTAATAGAGGAAAATAATATTTTTTGTTCAAAGTAAATGTTGTTTTAGCTGCCTGAAACTGCAGAAGCAAAGGAAACCATGCTCTTGATGAAGCAATTCCTCTGTGAGTTTTCTAGAGGATAGAGATGTGTTTTTGTTTTAGTTGTCATTGTAGTCATTGTTTTAATGTATTTTCCTATAGGACTTGGGAGCAAATGTAATACTGATGCAAGAAATTGCAATTGTAAGGTTTAATAACTATATGACTTCAAAATTTTATCACATTGCCCTTCAACATTTTAATCATTTGAATAGTCCACATTATCTGAACCTTAAAAGGTATTGTTAAGGCAGGTTGAGGTGTAGAGAGCCAGAGGGCCAGGTAGCTTTAGTTTTTTGTTTATTTGTTTTTGGTTTGGGGGGTCACACCCAGCAATGCTCAGGGGTTACTCCTGGCTCTGCGCTCAAAAATTACTCCTGGTGGTGTTCGGGGGGACCCTATGGGATGCCAGAGATCAAACCCCGGTCGGCCATGTGCAAGGCAAATGCCCTACCCACTGCTGTGCTATCCCTCCTATCCGGACCAGGTAGCTTTAAATCTCTGCCCCGAAATAGGTAGCCAATCAGAAAGGGCCGATTGGGGGGTGGAGTTTGAATTGGTACAAGGCCCCTAGTGCAAGTTCACAGACAGACAGACAGACAGACAGACAGACAGATGGACGGATGGACAGACAGACGGACAGACAGGCGAGAGAGGAGAGAGGTGGGAGGCTGGCTCTGATCTCACCAGTCCCCGAGAAGCTGCCTCTCCTCCATCTCTCTCAGAACCAGGACTCCCTGGAGTCCTGGGGTCCCCACCTCCGCTGTCTCTCCACGTGACCTCCAGGTCAGGTAGGCCTGTATGAGCCAGCTCAGGGCTAAAACAGGCAGGCAACTTCAGGGCCAGATGGGCAGAATACAGGTTGGGCTTGGACCCCAGGTATAGGCTGGACTTGGATGCCCAGGAGAGGATAATGTGCAGAGCACAGGAATTGGCCCACAAGTTCAGCCGTAATCATCTCCAAGAAAGCATATAAGATAGAGCAGTGCAGGGACAGGACCCTCAACATCGTTTATGAGAGGCGAGTAGACTGTTGTGGGACAAGACAGGGAAGTGGTACACTGGACCAGGAAGCATTCATGGATATTAGAGAGGCCTAGACACCTGGGGAGGGACCTGAAACCATCTGTATAATAAACTTAAACTTTCTTTCTCCGAGTTTTGTTTGCAATTCTTTCATATAATTCTCAAGAACCCACAAGCAGAGGAAAATTCCATTTTCTCATTAACAGTATCAAATTCCTTTGCTTTGGTAACTACAGTTCCTATAAATTTACTTTAAAATGGTTCCTCAATATTTGTCTGGTGAAAGAACAATTACATAATACTGTTCATTTGGAAGAATGATCATGATACCATTCAGGGAGAAGGGGGGGGGAAAAACACATATTCCAAGCAACCATCAAAGAAACACTAGAAAGATTGTTCACTTGCAGAAGGTGAACTGGGAGTAATGGTTGCATCTAGTGTTATGACACTCAATTTAAGGTCAGTATTATTAAAAATGCAGCTTTGTTACATGGCAAAGGAAACTTCCTGCATGTGTATCCTTGTCTGTCCACAGGAGAGTCCTTAGGAACTATTTGGATGGCTCTTAGGGACCGACACATATGGTTTGAGCATGTCTTGGAATTGTATATCCTGCCTTTTCTCTCACCTGCTGTAACATAGAGACTGACCCTAGAAGGCTGTTTCTCCCTGTATTTCTTGTCAGCTGGTTGGTGGCTGGATTTGGTCACTGGAAGAGAATGGTGGAGACAGAACAGGAGGAAGGAAAGGCATGGCTTAGTACTCAGCCTCTAACTCTATAGTGTGGCCACTTTGTTCTTGTGGGTCCCCCAGCTCTTCCCTTTGTTCCTCCAGTCTAGGAGTTGTGGCAGCTGATGTTGCCAGTTGTGGGTTGCTTCACTATTCCCCGATTGAGTTCCCAGTATCCTGGGTCACTTGTGAACCAATTTTATGCATTAAATTCCCAATTTAAAATCCTCCACTTCCTACCTGGGTGACAGCTCTTTTCTATGTTTTTCTGCACATATTCAGAATATATATGTGTCTAGGTGGTATACAACCTGGAGGGGGTAAAGAGTGCCATTTAGAAGGGTAGGTCAAGATGTGAGAGGTTGTAGCTGCAAATAAGATTAAAGGCAAAACCTGTCCAGGCAGCAATTTAAAAAATTCCCTCCACAGGTGGGTGTGCTGTGATGGGTGGGGCGTTGAAGTTATGTAAACAGGAAGTCACTAATTATAGTATTGTAAATCACAGAACCCCAGTCAATAAAATAAATAAATATTAAAACTATAAATATTTCCTCCACATCTATTTTTAGGAATTTTAAAAATATTCTTCATTATTATTCCTCTAATTATTTGGAAGACTTAGACTACTTGGTTTCTAGTCAGATCTCGCTACTATCCTTCCCCTAGATTATGTCATTCGCCAAAATAAACTGGGAGCCCAGAATGTAGATGCCAGAGCTGCACTGGTAATTGGTGGAAAATCACCAAATAAGGTGCACTTTGGGACCTTTGTTAGTATTTTTTTGTGGTTTATCTTGCGCCATTGCGTTACGTACTTTACTGTTTCCTCTGAAGTATTTCCTTTATTTTAAGGTTATTTATATATTTATTTATTTAAATATAAGTTATTTATTTTTTGTCACACCCAGCAGTGCTTGGGGCTTATTCTTGGCTCTGAGTTCAGGGATCACTCCTGGCAGGGTTTGGGGACCATATGTGGTGCTGAGATTGAACCAGCATCTGCTGCATGCAAGGCAAATGCCTCACCCACTGTGCTATCTCTTTGGCCTCTAAAGTTACACTAATGTGTGTGTGTGTGTGTGTGTGTGTGTATGTGTGTACAGCGCATGTGTGCCGGAGCTTGATCCCAGGGCCTCATGTATGCAAGGTACAAACTTTATCACTGAGCTGCATTCCCAGCTCCAAGGTTAATGTTTTTAAAACATAACTTGCCCCCAGGACTCAAACTGGGAAATATGGAAGTGAGCACCCCTAACTACAGTCTACAGAATGGGAGAGGTGATGAAAGAGGAATGTATCAGACCCTAGGAAGTGCGCCGGGCAGATTGCCCTGACAACCCCCCCCCTCCTGGAGGAATGTATGAGACCTTAGGGACTGCACCGGGCAGATTGCCCTGACACCCCTTCTGCTTTCCCTGAGCTGTGCTTTTGTGCCTCGTTTCATATGAGCACTATTTAAAACTCATTGTCAGGAAAACCTTATTTGCATGTCACTTTTAGAATATAAGTTATTCATATTCTGATAGCCTGCCTCCTCCTCAAATCCTCTTCAGAATAATCTGGGGGCAGACATAGATCCTCCTGAGGAGCCCCGCAGACATGCTGTGTCTTTGAGTCCTGGGATAAAACAGTCAGTTTTATTTAGCTCATAGGTCTAGAGCCTTTGGCCTCATGGTCCTAATGGCAGTATGTGATCAGCATATATCAAGTCCTGCTGACGTAAATATATTTGACCAAGGGAAAATTCCCTATTCTATTATAATGTTTTCATATTTTCCTTTCAGCTTCTTTTCCCAACCTCACCCCTCTTAATTACTGTAACAAACGTCAAAGGAAGATTCTCTGACAAAACCATTTAGGAAGGAAATAAGTTTACTTGCAAAGACATTCACAAAGAAGCTCCTAAAAAAAAACTGTCAATGAAACACAATCCACACTATTACTTAAAGGAAAATAGCCACGAGATCACACAGGTTATGGTTAGTCTTTGAGAGTCTAAATCAGCAACATTTCTCTCTTGGTTATTGGAGCTATACACAAAGACGGTGATGTTCATGGCTGTCAGGAGGCCTGTTACTCAGAAGGTGCTTGGAGAAACAAACTATTATGGAAGAAAGAGCTAAGGGCCAGGTGCTAACTAAGTCCACCATTGGGATCCGCACAGATAGTCTCACCCTGGATTGCTCGGAGTCAGTGACCAAAGAGTCAGAGAATAGAGTCCAGCCATTCTCCAGGGAGTGTTCGCCTATGCTGCCTGTTGGCCTCCACAGGGAGCTGGGTTGAAGCTAAGGTGCTTTCTACATCATACTTCCCTTTTCTTTTCACAGGAATCATCTCCTAGCTCCCTGTGCGCCTCCATGTACCTAAATCCACAAATATGGTCTTAAATCACTAGCTACATCTCTAATTCTGCCTTACATACATTTCCCAGAAAACCCAAACCAATAGCAAAATCTTCAAAAGTCTTCCAAATGGGCTGAATGTTTTTTCTCATAAAAAATAAAACCTGAATATTGTTTTATTAAAAGAAAGGCAATTGTTTCAACAATTTGGGCTGGGGATACCAGATCTCGACAAAGTTCCTACTCCTTCATTTTAGGTTTAGCAGAGGACCCAAAGCAGTTTGTTTTCCTGCTGAAATTTGTTCTATGCCCACTCAGGCACCGAGGCCTGAGGTCACAGCACAAGGTTAGTTCTGTTTTCCCTCAAATTGCAAGAGCTGTTATGAGCAGTCATTAGAGGAGACAGCCAGCTGGGTCAGCGTTCTTTGTTATGAAGGTCATCACGGTATGTAGGAAAAACAATCCCACAAAAATGTCAATGTCCTAAATTCTAATCCCTGAAATCTAGTGAAAGTCACCTGTAGTGGTAAAATGGGGCTTTGCAGATGTGATTAACTCAAGTATCTCAGGCTGGAAAGATTATCTTGGATTATCCAAGTGGGCCAATGTAACCATCAAGGTGCAGCTAATTTTGAAAATGAGTAGGGAATAAAGCAGAGGATTGCAAGCTCTCCTAGAAGTAGAAAACAGGCATGGGTGCAGAAGCTCCTTGCAGCCTCCAGAACTGAGCAGCTCTATAACCATTTGATTTCTATCTAGTGGGAGTCAGTCTTTACCTCTGATGGCCAGAACTTCCAAATCAATTTGTGTTGTTGAGTTGCTAAATTTGTGGTGAAGTGATAATAGAAATAGATACAATATTATTCAGGATTGTAATTTGGTCTTCTTTGATGCATTCTGAACTTCAGCATCTACCTATGTATTCTAAAAAACTTTCATACCAAAGATGTCATGTGGGTCCATCATTTCATTCATTGTCTCAAAAATATCAATGTAGTAGAGTGCATAAGGGTCAGGCACAGGAACCAAATTTAAATCTTGCTGCTCTCATTTATCAGTTCTGTGATCTTGAGTAAGTTACTTAACCTCCCTGAGTTTCAATTTCCCCAAGTTCAAAATAGGAAAGGGGTTGGTCAGCAAATTATGGCCTTTGAGCCAAACCCTTCCTGTTGCCTGTTTCTATAAATGCAGTTTAATTGGAATAGAGCCATGCCATCTATTTACATATATTGCCTGTCTGTTTTCACACCACAACGGAAGAGTTGAGTAGATATGAGAGAGGATGGCTCTCACAAGATCTCTATTTTCATTAGTTAAGCACCAGTGATCTATTAGGATTTATGTCCTACCAGTTATGTGCTGTAACTTACTGGAGGTCTTTGATACTTCCTCAACCTGAACTACAGAACTTCTGAGCACTCTCTGTCCATGATAGAATCTATCTCCAGGCTCAAAGTTACTTTGAATTCAGGGAAGGGGAACCTAGTTTGGGAAAATAATAAATGATGATACTTTGGTGATACTTTGGGATTGATCTTCATCCTCAATTTTTTCTACTGTTATTTACTTTACAAAGTCCTCAAATATCTGCTTCATAAATTCAGCAGCTATGTTCAGTGGGAGAGACCAAGTATGCTTGCTCCATTTTGCCTGGAGTGCAAATTTTCTTTTTTTTTTGTTGTTGTTGTTGTTGTTTGAATTTTATTTTATTTTTTAAGTATTTTATTATACCACCGTGAGATATACAAATAAAAGATATACAAATAAAAACGTCATGTTTGGGTTTGGTCATACAGTGTTTCGCACCCGTCCCTCCACCAGTGCCCATCTCCATACAAATAAAAAGATATACAATTAAGAAGTTCATGTTTGGGTTTTGGTCATACAGTGTTTCAGCACCCGTCCCTCCACCAGTGCCCATCTCCCACCAACAACATCCCAGGTTCCCTCCCCCTTCCCCAGCCCTGCTCCATGGCAGGTTCTTTATTTCTTTGCCTTTTTCTCTCTTTCTCTTTCCTTCCCTTCCAGACTATGGATTACAGAACATACATTAAAAGGTTGTCATGTGAATCCTTTTTGGAGTGCAAATTTTCGATACAGTTAAGTACTGTAAATTTCAGGGGAGGATGCTGAGTATTATGAGGCTATAAGAGCACATGGACACACCACTCACAAACAAAAATGGACTACCTTAGGCCCTGCTTAAATAAACTTGGCAGATAATTGGAGAGATCAGGTAATCCTCATAAGTTAGACTTTCCACCCCCTGTTTAGATGAGAAGGAAGGGTCACAAGGAGCTGCAAATCTCAGCTAAATGGAGTTTGGTGGGTGTAACTGGAAGGACAAACAGGAAAGGATGGGCCAACAGGAGAGACAGGGAGCACTGGGATTGTCAAGGTTATTGAAGAACATTTAGCGCACCTAGTCCAGAAGCTAGATGAGTATCCTAAAGTGTTGAGTTACAGATCTGTCAACACAGGAGAAATTCATATTTTTGTTTGTTTGTTTTTGGGCCACACTGGGTGGTTGTTCAGGGCTAATTCCTTGCACTGCACTAAGGGATCATTCCTGGTGATTTTTGAGGGACCATATAGGGTTTCGGCTGAGTTGGCTGTGTGCAAGTACCCTGCCCATTGTACTATCTATCTGGTCCCACGAGAAATTTTTGTATTGGTGGAATACTTAGGAGTCAGATATACTTTAATTTGATTCTGGAGGACCTATTTCTCTAGGTTTTCAGGTAGTGAGTAGCTTCTGGTCCCCAGAGAGTTGGGGTTCCATGTCATTCCTGCAGGGTAAGAAGAGGCATGAAAAAGGGAGAATAGTTTGATCAATTTTATAGAAGGCATCTGAAGTTTCAGTAAACTCATCTGAAGTGAGACCTTTAAATCTACACTTTTAACAGGTGATTGCACATGGCAGTCCAAAGACTATACAGTGAGTTTCTCCTTGCTTTAGGAGTGTCTGCTGCATCTGTCACGGGTGAGACTTGTTAGGGTTATCACTGTGATGAGCAAGTGACTCTGGAGGGAAAAGAAACAGGGCCTGTAAGAGTTCTGCCAGTTCCAGGATGTTGGGATTTGGAGCTTGATTTTTCCCATTCACTGCACCTTTCCTCATACACTGCCTAAGCAACTGCCTCAAGAAAAAAAAATACTGCTTCTCATCACAGGAGTAAGGACACAATATTCTCCACGGAGTCTCCATTTTTAAAAAGTGGTAATTTTATGCAATTTAGGTTGGAAAAGTTCCCTAAAATTGCCTGTTAAAAATCAAAAGGCAGTATCTGTGAATATCCAGAATAGAAAGAATGAACCTGACAGTGGTCACATGTCTTTTATAAGGCAGAGTAAGCCTGCTCAGTCATAAAACACAGCCTAATCAGTATTCAGTCTTTAATCAGATTGGCAGTGTTCCTTCCATTTTTGGAGGCCTGTAATCCTTGGGGAGAACAAGAAATATGATTGCTTGCTCCTTCATCTATCTGTGGGAAAATTTGACTTCCCAAAAGTACTGTGAATGAGTCTGTACTTTTGAATGGAGGAACTCTGAAGATATTAACTGGATTTATGGCAGTAAACATAAATGTCTATATCCCAGGAAACTTTGAACAGGATAAAAGAACTCCATCTCTACTATCTTTGATACAAGAAATTTTAACAATAGATGAGAAAATGATAGGGCTGGACAGATATTACAGGCAGTTAGATACTTGCCTTCCCTGTAGCTGACTGTGATTCAAATTCTGGGGCCACTTGTAGCCCCACATATATCAGGCATGTCTCCTGAGCACAGAAGTAACAGTAACTTCCAACACTGCAGGGTGTGACTTAAACATCTACCCACACAAGAGGAAAGTATTAAAATATATCATGTAATCCATTTTATTAAGAGCCAGTAAGTGGCTCTGGGAATTCCTTCTTTGTCTTAGAGACTCTGTGAAAGTCAGAAGGACACTGCATGGCTACATCCATGACAATCTGGGCAAGAAAATGAATCATGTTTGTCACATATTTTATAACTTATAAAATAAAATTACTATTTAGGAGCCATATAATGTATATAGATATTAAATAATATAAATATTAAATAATAGTAAGATATAAAGGAGGGATTTTTATAGTAGAATGACAATGAAAAATATAGAAGGGATGATGAACTAGATCACTTTTTGGTCAATGACTTTCTAATGGTTGTTACATGTACTTTAGATGCATGCCAGAATTAGTGGGTGAAGACATCAGGAGAAACATGTATTTGCACTGTTTGAAAACATATGCACTTCCCCCAAGCACTGCTCAGGTGGCCCCTGGTGACTACTAGCATGGGGGGCAGTGTGAAACAGCGCCCTCGTAGTGACCTGAGCATTGAATCTTCCAACCTAGTTGACCAGATATCACTGAAAGCTTCCCTGGGCCCCTGAAATGCTGACTGAGAGGTTCCCCCATATACATCTATATTCATCTTAAGAGTTTAAATATTTTTTTGGGGTAAAAAATTCAGTAGTGCTCAGGGACTATTCCTGGCTCAGTGCTCACTCCCAGTGATGCTCAGGGTATCATGTGGTGCTGGGATTAACCCAGGCCTGCTGTGTACAACGCATGTATCAGCCCATCCGTCCAACCCTATTTTATTTTTTAAAAAATAGGGCTACAACTTATGATGTGTGTGGGATGGGGTTTCCTGGGGTCCTCCATGGAAATAGATGGTGGTGTTTGGGGGCTGTGTGGTACCAGAGACCAAATTGTGGGCCTTAAAAATGCTAACCATGTGCTCTATTCTTTTAGAGCATCTTAACTCAATCTTAGCACCACCTTAATAATTTTTCATGTTAATGGTAAATAATAACTTTATTGAGTGGAAACCTGGCAGAATTTACTATAGCAAGTAATGCTTACAGTATTACTTAATTAGAGTAATGCTTACAGTATTACTTAATTAAATACAGTAATTAATTACCATGATGTAATTAATTCAAAGTTAGTGCCATCAATGATAAGATATACAGATATCATGTGGCTCCTGGTACGATATACCTTGAATTGAGTTTCCGTGGTATTCTTGCCAAAAGGGCATAGTCTCAATTAATCCTGAGGAATAAAAGCAGATATATTTCAATTGAAAGACTAAGTAAAATAATTGACTTTCTAAAAGACTGAGAACCTGTACTAAATGGAGACTAGATGAGATGACAAATAAAGTTGAATTGTGAATTGATTGGACTCAAAGGATGTTAGTAGAGCAACTAGTAAAATTTACATTCACATCAATAGATTTCCTTGTTTTATTGCATTAGTATTGGTTTTCTAGATTTAATAATAATATTATAATTCTATAAAATAATAAAATAAGGGGACCTGGAGTATCACTGTATCACTGTATCACTGTATCACTGTCTTCCTGTTCATCATCGATTTGCTCGAGCGGGTACCAGTAACATCTCCTTATATCCTGTCTCAGAGCCCAAGGGCATCTGCTTGTTCCAGGAACATAAAGAGCCTCAAACCATTCCATCAGGTCATGGGAATGAGGTCTATAATTGTTACTGGTATTTGGCATATCAAATACAACATGGGCAGCTTGCCAGGCTCTGCCATGCGGGTGGCATACTATATCCCCATGTAGTAGTTTTCCAAGTTTTTATAAATCTAAAATTATTTAAAAGTAAAGGAAGAGTTTTTTCTTAATTCTGTGATGATATCCCATTACCTTAAAATTTTAAATTATGAAATAAGATTGAAATTATGCAGAAGAAATTACCTTTATAGGGTACAGGACAATCACTTAAAGTGCTGGAGCTTTAAGTCATGTGGGAATGCTATGTTCAGTTCCCAGCACCAGATAGTCCCCTGAGCACAGTGGGGAGTAATTGATAAGCACAGTGGGAATCCCCGTGTTGGGGCCAGAGCAATAGTCTAGCAGGGAGGGTGTGCACCTTGCATGCAGCCGACCCAGGTTAGATCTCCCAGCATCCCGTATGGTCCCCTGCACACCACCAAGAGTAATTCTTGAGTACAGAGTGACGAGTAACCCCTGGGCATCACTTGGTATGGCCCCCGAAAAAAGCAAAATTAAGAAAAAAGGAAAGAATCACCAGGTGTGGCTCCAAAGGCCACACCCCCGAAATCATTGAATTTTGTTGCATTTAATATTTTGCAGCATGCACCTAGATTAATTATAATAAAAAGTTGTACATTGAACACTTGATTAGAAATTCAAAGGCATAATAGGACTTTAAATCTTCTCCTCCTTCTCTTTCTCCTTCTCCTTTCTTCTCCTTGTCCTTCTCCTTACCTTCCTCCCCCTCCTCCTCCTCCTCTTTCTCCTCCTCTTCCTCCTCCTCCTCCTCCTTCTTCTTGCTTTTTGGGTCACATCTGGTGATGCTCAGGGGTTACTCCTGACTCTGAACTCAGGAATTACTCCTGGCAGTTCTTGGGGGACCATATGGGATGCCGGGGAATCAACTGAATCTGCTGCGTGCAAGGTAAACGCCCTCCCAGTACTATCTCTCCAGCCAAGGATTTTAAATCTTGAAAACAACTTTAAATGAGCATAATTTAAAATTCTACTTACTATAACTTAAAATAAATTTAGTGAAGTAAATAGTTTCATTTTGGAAATATGAGTTAGGAGAGAACAGGAGAATCCTATGAAGTAAAAGAAGTGAAATTATCAACTGAGCTGTGATGAGGGGCTCGTGAGAGAAGAGCATTAACTTATAGCAACTTGCTTTCTTTATTGTTTTGGTATTGGGACCCCACCCAGCAGTGTGCTCAGGGGCTATTCCTGGCTCTGTGTTCAGGGAGAGGCACCTGATGGTGCTCTGGGGATTTGAGTCAGGACTGGTAAGGCAATTCCTTAACCCCTGTACTATCTCTCTGGCTGCATGGTGACTATTTAGAAAAGTAAACCTCCAGAAAAAGTGAGAATGCTCTCCAAACTAATCACAATTATCAGAGACTAAATAGATTGACAGAATCTGGCTTTCAGTGAAGTTTCCTTAACACCTTGGTATTTTTTTCTGATGGCAAATATCGTTGACATAAATAAGACCATTTTTATTACAGCTAAACGTAACCATGGTACTGAAGATCCTTTTGTCATGCATTTTAGTCAAGATTGCAACAATTAAGAACAATAGAGAAGAAATACAAGGTTGACCTTACTTCTGGATTCTGAGGATAAGTTTGTATTCCAAGTCTCAGAATTATGAGGGATATTCTTTGGGCAAATTCACCACCCGAATGAACACTTTTGTTCTTTAAGAAGTCTTTATTGCAGAACCAAAGATGACATATTCTAATATGCAGGACTCTCCAAAAAGGAAATGAAATTGGGCAGAGATGCTGTTCCTGCCAAAGAGGGTTATAACTGTATTATCACTTCCTATGCTATGGAATACCAGTTTGTTGTTTATGGAAAGCACAGAGACTCAGCACCAGGGTGTAGGAATCACAATGATGTGACATTTAATGTGGTTGTTAATGTGTCTATGTCATTCACAAAGCTTCTGTGAACATATTGATTTTTTGAAAATTATTGTTAACTTTCTTTGTCTAAAGACATGAATAAACCAACATTCATACGGTGATTACTATGCGCCACACTCAGTGAGACACACTTTCCATTTCAACATGTAATAACCACATGGGGGAAGCAACCCCATGTGGGAGCAACCCATAGAGCTGACCTCCCGGTAAGGGGCTCGGCCATCCCCTGGCCGAGTCCAACATTGCTCCAAGGGTTTGCTCTCATGAGCAGGGAGAGACCATGCTGGCTGGACTTGGAGTGGAGTTTTGGGCCCTGCCCTTTCCTCTGCTCCATGCCAGTTGCCCTGGAAGAGAGAGACCCACCCACGCTCGACCCACATGTCCCTTGGCGTGTGACCGCGATATTTTTATAGGATACTGAATTTTGCATAAGGTTCTTCCCAATTTCTTTCACATTTATACATAGTAAACAGTTATAGACATGTTTTAACTGATATCAGTAAGCCTGGCAAGAAGCCAGAGCAAACCACACATCATGCAGTTAGTCATTCTCAACATCCAGACTCCATAGTTCCTCAGAGCTCCATCCAAGAGAAAACCTGATCTTCCCTCTTTAAGTTTCATCAGTAAATGCTCGGGTTGAGAGCCTTCTACTGAGACTATACCACCTACACGGTAAAGCCTGGCAAGGTACCATGTTTTATTCACTTTTTATGCCAAAGACTAGTAACTATTATGGACCTCAGTTCCATAACCTGAAGAATGGTTTCAGGCTCCTCCTGTCCCTGTAGCAAGTAGATGCTCTTGGGTTGCACTTGCTTGTGACAGGACTAATGGAGATGTTACTAGTGCCCACTCGAGCAAATCGATGAACAATGGGAAGACAGTGAATAACCACAATAATCCTGTGAAGAACATAATAATAAAAATCGATGAACAATGGGAAGACAGTGAATAACCACAATAATCCTGTGAAGAACATAATAATAAAAATTTTTATTGGTTAAATCTCTGTAGATATTTTGTACAAGTTATGGAGTCACAATGGTAACTCAACTGTCCATGTGGGTAAATCTGAGCAGATGGGCTTCAGAGATAAGCCTTAACCATTACACTGTATTTGATGCAGTTTAGAGTGTGCATTCTTGGTCATATGCTATCAAACTTGCCTTGTTTCTGGATATATGGTCACTTATTAATTATCACTTATCTTCCCATTGTTCATCGATGCTTGAGTGGGCGCCAGTAATGTCTCCATTCATCCCTGTCGTGTGCAAGTGTAGCCCAATGGCATCTGCTCCAGGAACACAAAGAGCCTCAAACTGTTCGTTCAGGTTTTAGATGTAGAAGTCTGACCTACCATCTCAAAGGTGGGTGGCCACTCATTCTTTTGACATCCTGTGGAATCTAGTCGGTAACAGCTCTAGTCCAGCAGATGTCCCTAAATTGCATCATGTGTCCTGCCCATCTGATTTTCATCATCTAGGCAAACGAGACAATGTCCCTGATTCTTGATCATCGATGGAGGTCGGAACTCCAGATTCCTTCTCTCACTTGAGTGAAGCGTAATACTCCAAGCACGACTCTTTCAATTCCTCTTTGGGATACCCAAATAGCCTTCTCACCTGTTTTTGTAGGGCCCAGGTCTCTGAGGCGTATGTTAGGGAAAACAGTGGAGTTGAAAAGTTGTGCCCGGGGCTGGAGGTTTTTCGTCTTCTTTACCACTTCCTTGATGCTCTTGAAGATGGTCCATGCTGCTCCCTTCCTCCTGTGTAGTTTAGGTGCTAGGTCATTCATCATGTTGAGTTCTCGACCTAGGTACACATTACTGCTGCATTCAGAGATGTTCATTTTGTTGAGAGCAAATGGAACATCAGGAACTAGTCCATTTCTCATGAACATTGTCTTCTAGAAATTCAGCTGCAGCCCAACCTTTCTACACTCACAGAATAAGTTGACCAGCATTTGTGCCGCTTGGCTGATATTTGGTGTTATTAGAATGATGTCATGAGTGAAGCAGAGGTCCGTTTCTTCCCATTCCAGTCATCGCATGGCGTTCTTGAGGGTGGTACTGAAGAGTATCTCCCTGTAGAACCCCTCTATTTATGTTGATGATCACTTCCTTGTAGGATGGTGAGATCCTGATAGTGAATCCATAATATAGCTCACGGAGTACCCAGGTATACTGAGTTTTAACACCCCTGTTTAGGTAGGGCTTCAATGAATGCTCCAGTCTCAACAGAATCAAAGGCTTTCTTTAAATCAATGAATGCTAGACAGAGCTGCATCTTGAACTCTCAAGAAACCTCAATGAGCTTGGTTACCATATGGATAAGGTTGTTCATGCTGAATCCTTTTTGGAACCCGGCTTGCTCACATGGTTGTCCTTCATCTAGAGTTCTGCTGATTCTGTTTAGGATGACTCAAGTGAATAACTTGTAGATAACATAACAGGCAGATGGGGTGATAGTTGCCGATGTCCTGGATATTGCCCTTCTTGTACAACAGAACAGTCCTTCTGGTTTTCCATCGGGACAGAAACTTTCATTCAGATAGGTAGTGTGTGTATTCAATTTGCCAAAAACAGTAACAATAAAGGATATATGGTAACAAAAGTAAAATTATATAAGAATACTCAGAATGGTGGGAATGTCAACTGGACCAACCTCTTCAGTAAACAATATGGACACTTCTTCAAAACTCGGAATTGAGTCTTCATATGACTCAGCAATTCCACTTCTGGGCATCTAATCCAAGTATCCAAAACCTCAATTCAGAAAAGACATTTGCACTCCTGTGTTCATTGCAGCACTATTCACAATACCCAAAATCTAGTAATAACCCAAGTGTCCAGGATCAGATGACAGAAAACATGCCACATGTACATAATAGTATCCTACTAGGCTGTCAAAGAAATTATCAAATTATACAATTTGCAGACATGAGGATGAACCTGAAGAGCACCATGCTGAGTGAAGTTAGTCAGAGCAGAGGGACAAACTTAGAATGACATCTCTAATATGTGGGACTCAGAATCGGGAAAATAAATGGCCAAAAGCAAGAGAATCTGAGAACTTGTTTTCAGTAGGAAGCTCACCACAGGGTAGCAGGGAGGGACTCAGGACAGTGGTGGAGGGACAGGGACGGGAGTGGAAGATAAGGTGCTGGAATAGTTCATGTATGAAATCTTACCAACAAAAGTTTGTAAACCAGTTACCCAAAGTTGAAAATAAAGTAACATTAAAAATAAATTTAAAACAAAATAAAAAACAAGGTACCCAAAATAAAAAAAGAATGCAGTATAAATTAAATTACCATAAAAGAATATGAGTTTTAATGCTCCCATTTTGTTAATGGAGAGTTACGTTCCTAAGCCAGATGGCTAGTAATTGGCCAAGGTAGCAGTTGGTATTATTAGATTTTTTTGAAACATAGCTCCACTTCTTTCTTTTTTAGATTCTTCATCTAGATACATTTTACTGACAAATCTTGTAGTAGGTATCTCAGAAAGAACACTGGTTAAATATTCTGCTGCCAGAATAGAAAGCCTGAAGCACAGACAGAATTATGATAATTTTATCTTTAATATTATACCTGGAAAAATTTTTTCTGGTTTATCCTCTGCTTTGACTACCCATTTATATAACTTAAATTAGTCCAGTGAATAGAAAATTTCCTCTCCGAAATGCATGTAGAAGATGTTTGTACCAATGTAGTCCATCTTGTATTTTTTTCAGTGCTAGTGGAAGGGTTGTTTTTTTAAAAAATTTTTTTTTATTAAATAGATTTTACTTCCTTAAATTTTTACAAGTTATTCAAATGAATTGAAATGAAAATAAATTTAAATCTTAAGAAAAGCTTAAATTATCTTTCTTAAATATTTTACTCCATGCTAATTTTGGAGAATGTGGCAACAATCCTTTTAAAAATTTTTAAATTTTTATTGTACAACCATTAGGATACACAATTACAAAGATGTTCACGATTGGGTTTCAGTCATACATTGTTCCAGTGCCTGTCCCTTCACCAGTGTCCTATTCCCACCACCAATGTCCCCAAATTCCCTCCTCCCACAGCCTGCCTCTATAGCAGGCGCTTTTACTTTTCTTCTCTCTCTCTCTCTCTCTCTTTCTCTCATCTCTACTCTTACACAAATCTTTACCCCATCAAAATTTATTCAATTTATTTTTCCTTATCCTTCCATTTAGGGAATATTGGGTGAACACAAGTCACTCGGCTGCTTCTTCACTTCCCAGATACCCTGAAACTAGATGTGGCCAATGAAGCTCTAACCAATAGAATGTGAGTAGAAGGGATGGTGTAATGTCTATAAAATAAATTATCACCCTGGACTAATTTCCTGTGGGATAAAGCAGAAGCTTTATCCCTCTTGTCTGAAGCTGGCCTGGACCTGCTATACTGAGATACAAAATTTCTTCTGATCAAGACTCTCATCCCATCTGAAGCATTCTGGTGAAGGAAATGTTTTCTGAATTCTGACGAAGTTTTTCTGCTATAACAGTTCCTCTTCTACCATCATACCAAGTATTCGGCTAGCAGAGCCAAATAGTGTTCATAAGTGGTACCTATTAATCTAAGATCTAAGCATTCTGAGAAGAACCGTTGTCCAAAGATATTTTAGTGCATTAGTTTATGAACAGAACTATTTCTATTTATTTAACTATGTGTTTTCTAATAGTCTGGATGGTTCTATCATGTTGCCACAAAAATAATGTGGTAGGATCAAATTTAATGACACAGAAGGAAAGATGCTTGTGCTTTTTGGAGAAGGGGCACCCCACTGGGCACCATTGCCAAGCATTCACTGAGTCCTAAGAGATCTCCCAGGGCCTGTTTATGTTTTCAATAAAAAAAAATCCCCCCAACTTCCAGAGGTATTTAGGGCTCCAGAGGCTACCCTCGCCTATTCTCAGTCCTGCAGAATATACCTGATCATTGTGGTGCTTGGTCTGGCAAGGTTGAGCTCTTACCCTTTAATCTCTCCTTGGCACTGCGAGCTCTGTATCTCATTATAACTCATTATAACCCTGAATCTCATTTTGCTGAGAAGTCATAGGAGATTTTTATTTCCTCTTTCTCACTTAGCTTTTTTTGAAACTTTTACTCAATGATTTAATTTTCTATTTAATTTATTTATCTATTTATTTATTGATCTCTCTAACTATCTATCTACCTATTTATTTATTTATTTTTTGCTTTTTGGGTCACACCCTACAATGCTCAGGGGTTACTACTGGCTCCTACACTCAGGAATTACTCCTGGCAGTGCTTGGGGACCATATGGGATGCCGGGATTGAACCTGGGTCAGTCACATGCCAGGCAAGCACCCTACCCACTGGACTATCACTCCAGCCTTGATTTAACTTTCTAAAGTTGCAATTAAAGTAAAATACATGTACATATGTATCATATCATATAATATCATATCTAACAAATAAAACTCCCAATAAAGTTAGAGAGCTTGATGTTTAGTTCTTGCTCATGTAACAGCAGTACAGGTTTCCAGGTTTCTAGTTGGGTGGTGTTGGTGCCATGACATTGATTCAACCAGGTTGACAGAAGCTCTTCATGCCACTAATGGTCTCTACGTTGAGATACATTGGAGTGTAGAAAGTATGTAAAACCAATATATGTGGGAAGTCTTTCAGTATTAGGCATGGAAGGACCAATAGTCAACTCATATCCCATTGTGAAGAACTTAAACTTGCCAAACTGCCTGTAATATCATCACTAACCTTTGAGTTAATATCATTATCTCCAGAAACTCCCTCAGGTTCAACAAATGATTGAGCAGTATGGGCTTTTATTTCTAGTTCTTAGATTATTTTGGGGGAGTGGGGCTTGTGTTTCTAAAAGATAGTTTCTCAAGGTTCCTGTCAAATACTGCTTTTAATAATGAACTGGGAATGAGAATCTCTTCTCCCCCAAAGTTCCAGGACTTTGCTCTATAACAATCATGTTGGTTCACTTTGTTTTTCTTCTGTTTCATTTCCAAGCAAATGGCACCTATTATTCGTAAGTCAGAAAAGAGCGAACATTCAGTTTTTGTCTCTGGGATAAAGCTAATGAATTATAAGATTGGTTTATATAACAATAAGGTATCATCTCACACCACAGAGAACGGCACACATCCAAAAGAGCAAGAACAACCAGTGCTGGTTTGGATGTGGGGACAACGGGACTCTCATCTATTATTGGTGGGAATGTCGACTGGTCCAGCGCTTTTGGAAAACAATATGGACAGTCCTCCACAAACTAGAAATAGAGCTCCTCTTTGACCCATCAATACCATTCCTGGGAATTTACCCTGGGGGCCCAGAAACACATAGCAGAAACACCATCTACACATCTATGTTCATAGCAGCACTATTTACAATAGCCAGAACCTGGAAACAACCTGAATGCCGAGAACAGACAACTGAATAAAGAAACTATGGTACATCTATGCAATGGAATACTATGCAGCTGTTAGGGGAAAAAACGAAGTTATGAAATTTTCCTATAAATGGATGAACATGGAGAGGATCATGCTGAGTGATATTAGTCAGAAGGAAAAGGACAGATATAGAAGGACTTCGTTCATTTTCAGGATATAAAACAAATAGTATGAGACCAATATCCAAAACCAGGCAATACATAGATCAGGGGAACTTGTCAATGGTTGGAATCTAACACAAGTGAGTGGAGATAAGAGGTTGGGCAGTGTGCTGACAATTTTTTGAAATGGTAATGCCAGACTAGAACTGAGCATTGAACATAGGAAAAGCAATATACATGATAACCCCTAAGTGCATGTATTGCAAGCCACAATATGTAAGAGAAGGGAGAAAGAGAGAGGCAGAGATAGATAGGAGGAGGAGGGGGAGGAGACAAGAGGAAGAGGAGGAAAAGGAGGAGAAGGAGGAGGAGGAGAGGAGAATTTAAACAAGTATTTCTCCCTCTCACTGCATGTAAAACAGTCTGAGGATGAAAATGTCTCCTGCATGATGACCTTAATATTGTGATGCTAACACAGAGGGAATAAGTTAAAAGACTTGAAATTCTAAATAAGAAGTGTAGTAGTAATGCATGTTTAACCGGGAAGCTTTTAGAGTAAAGAACTGATGCATGCTATTCCCTCAGTATATGTATCCCAAGCCACTATGTGCAAAAGAAGAGACAAAGAGTGAAAGAGAAAAGTGCCTGCTGTAGAGGCAAGTGGTGGTACAAATGGGTTATAAGAGAGAGAAATTGGGGACATTAGTGGTGGAAAATGTTCACTGGTGGAGGGATGGGTGCTGCAACATTTTATGACTGAAACACAATCATGAACAGTGTTGTAATTGTCTATCTCATGGTGATATAATAATATTTTTTTGGCTTTTTGAGTCACACCCGGAGATGCTTAGGGGTTACTCCTGGCTCTGTACTCAGGAATTACTCCTGGCGGTGCTCAGGGGACCATATGGGATGCCAGGGATCAAACCCAGGCTGGCATGGGCCTGACACGTGCAAGGCAAATGCCCTACCCTCTGGGCTATTGCTCCGGCCCCAATTTTTTAAAAAAGAGTAAAGATCTGGAAAAATGTATTGCTATGAGCAATGTTTTAAAAGCTAACTACCACCTGAGAGAACAGCTTTAGGAAGGGAACCAGGCTGTATGATTTTAACAAATAGAAAAGTCATTAACATCTCAAATCTTGAGCCCTCGCCAATATATACCTCTCTCCTTCTCTATTCCCTAACTTTCTTGTTTGTGCCTCATTTTAATTTTCTCTGATAGAATCTTCAAGTATTTATAGATTTCTCTCACACCTTATAATTGTGAAAACGGTTTGGGGTGGCAGGAAATCTGATCTATTTATATTTATACATGAAAATTTGAAACACTGACTGTCAGTGCTGTGTAAGGTCCTGGATGTGGGCAGTGCTGAGGCTGGTGAGCAGGACAAGAGCTGCAGTTTGGAGCTCTGCTGTGAGACAAGACACAGGAGCAGGTGGAGGTCTTTGGTGCTCCCCGCCTCAGGTACAAAGCGAGGTGTGTAGGGCCAGCTACTAAGGCAAGATTTCCCTTGAGGAGAAGTGGGGTACTGGGGAGCAGAGAGTCACAGTCAGATGAAGCTCTGAGCCTGCTCTGAAGGGAACACTCCTCAATCCCCGCTGGCTGGAGTTGCTGAGGCCTCTAGCCGGTTCCTGTAGGTTTAATTGCTTGCAGCCTGGTATTTGTCTAGGACTGGAGATCCTCAGGCTGGAGTCCTAAACTGGGGTTTTTGGGGGTCATGGGGCTGGCTGGGAATAAGCAGATACCTCCCTGGAGCCGAGACATCTCTTCATCCATGCCTGTGGCCAGGGCCCCTGTTTGTATACACATACGATGCTTCCTGCCTCTGGATGGAAGCTAGGTACCCCAGCTGAAAGTAGCTTTCAAGAGGCAATTTTTATTTTATTTTATCTGATGTTTTGTTTTTTGGGTCAAACTCAGGAGCACTCAGCAGGGGCCATGTGGTGTAGGGATTGAACCCGCCCCTCCTGTCTGCTTTGTATGTGCTCCAGCCCATGCAATCTTTGACCACCAACAGCCACACATAGAGAATCACCATCCCTGAACATACTGTGACTGCGTCTAAACCACAGCTAGACTCCAGTCCAAGCCCACATTCTTCATTGCTGCCCTTCACTTTGCACCCATGTGGGAGATCTGAGGTGCAGAAGCTACATGTCAGACCAAACCACTCCTGAGCAACCAAGCCAAGTTTGCAAAACTGGCCCAGAGGAAAGGGAGGTTGCAGATCTTGCCCCTTTCCTCTCAGACTCCAGTAGTGCCTTGGAAAGCTCAAATTCATGGTATTGCCCCATCTCCTCCTCCCCTGGAATCTCTCTACTCATGATTGCTTCAGATTTTACCCTGTTTGGCACTAGAACCCTTAATCATCAAAACAGGAGCAGACATGTTAGTCTATAAAGCAACAGACACAACAGTATCCTGGAAATTACCTCGAATTCTAGGATTCTATCTACAGCCTGTAAACCTGATAGCAGGCCACAAGTCAAACTAAGGAAGGACAACTGCTTTACTCAATCCAGAAGTCAGTACACAACCTTCAGGAAAATGAGGAAATGGGAATCTGTCACAGTTGACGTAGCAAAATAAAAACCTCGGGGAAAGTTCAGTCAGCTGGGGCAGTTTGTACTTAGAAGAGTTTAAAACACAAGTGAAATTAGAGAAACTACAGATTGGAGAATTAAATTAGAGAAACTACTGATTAATAAAGGAAGTATAGCATGGAGAGAGAAAATACTTAAAAAAGCCATTAAACAGAAATAACAAAGTTACCACATAGCTGAGCTAAAGAGTGCAGTAGGTTAATAGCAACAAGAAGCAGTAGCTGAAAGAATTGGTGGGTTGGGAAATGTGAGAGTAGAAATGGCAAAAGAAGTGGAAAATAGTAAAACAGGAAACAGAACTAAAAAAGGATATGGAAGAGAGGGAAACAGTGCTCGAGCCCTTGGAACTACATCAAAAGGAGCAATATATTTATTATAAGGGTTGCAGAAAGAGAGAAAGGGTGAGAAACCCTGTACAAAGAAATAATAGCCAAGAATCTCCTAATCTGGAGAGGAAACTGAAGAAGCTCAGAGTCCCTATCAAAATAAACCTCCCAAAATCCAGGGCATAACACAATTAAAGTGTTAAAAACAAAAAATAGCAATATATGATAAGCATCTAGAACAAAGTTATGTATAAGAATGCCTCTTATGAGATGCAGAGACAGAGAGAGAGACAGAGAGAGAAAGAGAGGATACTGGGGTACCTGCTATTGAGGCAGCCTGGGAGTGGGCGGGAGGGGTGGGGTACATTGGTGGTGGAAATGGGGCACTGGTGGAGGGATGGGTGCTGGTATACTGTACTTCCAAGAACCAATTATGAACACCTTTGTAATTGTATGTCTCACGGTGGTATAATAAAAAATTTAAAAAAAATGCCTCTTATAGACTTATTGAAGTAAAAATCATACAGGACAGAACAGAACATGCACTATATTCAAATATCTGAAAAAAGAGGAATTTAACTAAGAATAGTGAACTATCTCTAATTTAGAATCAAAGAAGGAATAGTTTTACAAATAAAGATTTAAGTTTTGAGTAACCAACAAACTGGTCTTGCCCAATATGTTAAAAAGGACTCATACAATGAAACAAATCTCACTTAGAAGAAGTAAGATGGGACCTGGAGATAGCCCAGGGATAGTGGACATAGTTTACATATAGATGACCTGCTTTGACCCCTGACATCACAGTCCCCTCAGCGTTACCAGGTGTAACCATGAGAGTGGTACTGCAGGTCCTAAGTAGCTTCAAGTCCTCTGACCTTGTCTGGGACCGGCCTTGTTGACTGATTCTCACAGGTAAATCTTAGGACAACATTCACTGTATCACTGTATCACTGTCTTCCCATTCATCATGGGTTTACTTGAGTGGGCACCAGTAACATCTCCATATGTCCTGTCTCATGCTAGTAGAGCCCAAGGGCATCTGCTTCCCCCAGGAACATAAAGAGCCTTAAACCATTTCATCAGGTCATGGGAATGGGGTATATAATCGTTACTGGTATTTGGAATATCAAATAAGATATGGGTAGCTTGCCAGGCTCTCCCACATGGGAGAGGACAACCTTAAAACTAAATATATGGATAGCATGAAGAGCCTCACAAGCGGCTGGGGAAGCTAGAACTTGGTTTGCCCGAGGCCCAGCTGCCCATGGGGCTCCCGGGAGGACAGATGGGTTTTGGGAGTGGGCCCATCACCTCTGGGGGTCCCGGAAGCAGCCGGATGAGACTCACCCACCACACTAGCCACCACCTTCGCTGTCAGGACACTGGGATACTACCGCATGACCAGATTAACAGAGCAAAACCAGTTCGAGCCCAGGTAGGCGGCTCCCAGAAGCGGGAATCACTGGGAATTCGTCAGATGGAGTCAGGGGCCGGCCCTTCCCCACTCCATTTTGTCAAACCTGGTGGCCCTGCCCAGGAGCTGCCGTGGGGCCACCAGCCATAGCATGAAGAGCCTCACAAGCGGCTGGGGAAGCTGGAACTCGGCTCGCCCGAGGCCCAGCTGCCCATAGGGCTCCCGGGAGGACAGATGGGATTTGGGAGTGGGCCCATCACCTCTGGGGGGTCCTGGAAGCAGCCGGATGGGACTCGCCCACCACACTAGCCACCACCTTCACTGTCCAGACACTGGGATACTACCGCACGACCAGATTAACAGAGCAAAACCAGTTTGAGCCCAGGTAGGTGGCTCCCAGAAGAGGGAATCACTGGGAATTCGTCAGATGGAGTCAGGGGCCAGCCCTTCCCCCTCCATTTTGTTGAGCCTGGTGGCCCGCCCAGCAGCTGTCCTGGGGCCACCAGCCATAGCATGAAGAGCCTCACAAGCGGCTGGGGAAGCTGGAACTAGGCTTGCCCCAGGCCCAGCTTCCCATGGGGCTCCCAGGAGGACAGATGGGTTTTGGTCCTGGTAATGGGAGTGGGCCCATCACCTCTGGGGGGTCCCGGAAGGAGCTGGATGAGACTAGCCCACCACATGAGCCACCACCTTCACTGTCCGGATACTGGGATACTACCGCACGACCAGATTAACAGAGCAAAACCAGTTCGAGCCCAGGTTGTGTGGCCGCCAAGCAGCCCAAGCAGTCCATTAAAATAGTAGAAACAGTAATGTCCTTTGGTGCACTGCATTCCACGATGTGCAGGAAAGTTTGGCGGGAGGGAGAGATAGAGAGGAGAGAAATGACGTACAGAACCGCCAAGTAGTTGAGGTGTGGGAGGGGGAGGGAGGTGGGGACGTTGGTGATGGGAGATGAGTTTGGGTGGAGGGATGGGTGTTGGAACACTGTAGAACCAAAACTCTACATGAGCATCTTTCAATTGTATGTCTAAAATGGTGTAATAAAATCTGGAAAAAAAAACTAAATATATGAAAGAAAAAAAATGGAAAAGGGACTCAAAGATAACAAAAGGGTACGGATCATGTATAAGGAGAGAAAGTATGAGAATCAAAAGTGCAACAATTTGGATTTGGAATAAAACAGACATAGGGATCAATAGAATATATTGAAAACTCAGAAATAAAGTTATATATGTGGAACATAAAGATATAAAGCCAATAAATTTAAATTAAAAAATGAAACAATTGAGACCAAACCCACAGCTTTGCCACTTGAGCCGCATGGAGCAGCCCATGGAGTGATGGAGGTCTGTAAATGCCTCGGCCCCTAGCAGCATCCAACATAGCTCCTTGGGTCAGCAGACACGTGGGGAGGTGGCTGCGCCCATGGACTTGGAGCAGGGATGGGACTCCTCCCCTATAACCCAACCTCCATGTCCCAGCAGGCTTGGCTATGGGCCCACAGCCATCACAACCAGCAAAGCTGGACAAGAGACAGACCAGACCCACAGCTGTGCTGGCTCATGGCCGCCTCTGTGGCCATGCAACAGGCTTAGATAATAATGAAGTTTAGGACCAGGTCTTTCCCAGGATCTTGTGCATTTATACACTGTAATGATCACTGTAGTTGTAACAAACTGGGGAGGCTGATGGGGAATGGGGAATTGTAGTGTCAGACTAGAACTCACCATGAAAAAATACAGACGCTTTCATCATAAACCATAAATATCTGTAGGGCAAGCCAAATGTGTAAGAGAAGAGAGAGAGAAATACAGAGACAGAGACAGATAGAGAAAAAGAGAGAAAGAAAAGGTGTCTGCTATAGGGGCAGGCTGGGGGTGGGTGGGAGGGAATGTGGGGACATTAGTGGTGGGAATTGGCACTTGGTGGAGGGATGGGTGCTGGGACACTATATGACGGAAACTCAATTATGAACATTTTTGTAATTGTATATCTTACTGTGGTACAATAAAATTTTTTAAAAAGCCAATTGATATTCATAATAGAACTAAGGGTAGGGTACCTGGGAGGAAGCAAGGATGGCAGAGTGAAAAGGTGAAGTGTTATAAAAAGTGAAGAGACTAATTTGTAACTTAATTAATTTGTAAATTAGTTTTTTTTTTGTTTTTGGGTCACACCCAGTGACGCTCAGGGGTTACTCCTGGCTCTGCACTCAGGAATTACTCCTGGCAGTGCTCAGGGGACCATATGGGATGCCGGGATCGAACCTGGGCTGGCACTGGCTGGCCGCATGCAAGGCAAACACCCTACCGACTGGGCTATCACTCTGGCCCTGTAAATTAGTTTTTAATGTCAAATATATATATATATATAATAAATAAACAATAAGAGTTATTGAATATGGCTGGACTACTTCCTCCACCCCGACCCAGAGGCTTCCCATTCTCATCAACAGGTGCGTTCACGTGGCGGGCACTCCCCGAGCCACTCAGTTCCAGGTTAAAGGGCTGGAACTTTGAGAAGGGGACCAAGTCACACACAGCTTCTTCGAATCTTCCACCCCAACCCCTGACTCGGGAACCACTGCGGATGCACTAGCGTCCGCAAGAAGTAATATATATCTACCTGAGATACCAGTGAACATTTGCCCCTGCACTCTTTGCTATCCATTCCCTAACTGAAAAGTAATTCAGGCACTTTCTAACTCTACTGACTAGTCACCCAGAACACACATTTTCAACCTACGATAGTCATTATGGTAAAACAACGCAGAATTCCTTCAAGCTCAAGATTGAAGTCATTAATACAGATGAGTCAAGCAATAATGATGAGCTATATAACCTCTCTGAAAAGGAATTCCGGAAGGAACTGTTAAAGATGCACAAGGTACTCAAAGATACAATGTAATACAAAGTCAATAAAATACAAGAGGACAACATGAGAGCAGAATTGAGTAAATTTCAGACCAAAATACAAGCAGAAATGACAGATATTAAAAATGAGGTAAGTGAACTGAAAAACACAGTGGAAGGCCTTCAAAGCAGAGTAATAACTACTGAAGAAAAAATTAGTGTTCTCGAAGACGAGTTTCAGAGATTCTCTAGCCAGCATCAGAAAATGGAAAAAAGACTCACAATCAATGAACAGACTACCAGAGAAAATCGGGATAAAGCCAAAAGGAACGACATACGCATCATTGGAGTCCCAGAAGGGCAAGAAGAAAACCCTAACGAAGAAGAAAATGTCAAAACCATCATTGCTGAGAAATTTCCAGAACTGAAGAACTCACACTCCCAGATACAGTAGCCCCATAGAATAACAGCTAAAATAAATCCCAATAAGAATACCCCAAGACACATCCTTATTAAAATGACAAAAACGATAGAGATAGAATACTGAAAGCAGCAAGATCAAAGAAGGAAATCATATACAAAGGAGCATCCCTGAGATTTACAGCAGACTTCTCAGATGAAACACTCCAAGCCCGAAAACAATGGTGGGATATTATGAAAATACTCATTGAACTGCAGGCCTCACCAAGAATTCTTTACCCAGCTAGACTAACTTTCAGATGTGAAGGAAAAATATACAACTTCATGGATAAACAACAATCCAGGAAATTCATAGAGTCAAAACCAACTTTAAAAGGATCAAAGGGTCTATTGTAAAATAAGACAACCCAAAACCACAACAGGTTTAAAAAGAAAGATGGCACAAAATCCAATGACAATAACTCTCAACGCAAACGGTTTAAATGCACCAATTAAGAGACACAGGGTGGCAAAATGGATTAAAAAACTGAATCCAACATTCTGCTGCCTACAAGAAACACATCTGAATAATCAGAGCAAACACAGACTCAAAGTCAAAGGCTGGAAGACCATTCTCCATGCAAATAACTCCTCCAAAAAGGCAGGTGTGGCCATATTTGTATCTGACAATATAGACTTCAGGCTGAAAAAGGTCAAAAGGGACAATGAAGGCCATTTCTTAATAATTAAGGGGTATGTATACCAGGAAGAAATCACACTAATAAACATATATGCACCAAACGAGGGGCCAGCAAAATACTTAAAACAACTACTAATAGACCTCAAAGAAGACATTAACAGTAGCACAATAATAGTTGGAGACTTCAACACTGCTTTATCGACTATGGATAGATCGACGAGACTGAAAATCACCAGGGAAATACTGGATCTGAAGGAAGAAATGGAAGAGAGCTGGTTGATCTATATAGGGCATTTCATCCTAAAAAAAAACTGAATAGACATTTTTTTCCCAGTGCACATGGGACATTCTCCAAGATAGACCATACACTAAGTCACAAAGCATACCTCAACAAAATAAAAAGATAGAAATTGTGTCAACTATCTTTTCAGATCATGATGCACTGAAAATAGTAGTTAACCATACACAGAAGCAGGGAGTCAAAACAAACACCTGGAAACTGAACAACTCACTGCAGAACAACCAATAGGTCATAGAAGAAATCAAATAGGAAATCCAAAGATTGCTGGAAACAAATGAAAATGAAGATACCAACTATCAGAACTTGTGGGACACAGCAAAACCCATGTTAAGAGGAAAGTTCATAGCTCTGCAAGCATTCATAAGGAAAAAGAAAGGGCCCACATAAATAACCTGAATTCACAGCTGAAAATATTATAAAAAGACCAACAAAAGGAGCCTAAGTCAGGCAGAAAGAAGGAAATAATAAAACTAAGGTAGGAAATCAACAATCTGGAAATAAAAAAAAATCCAAAAGATTAATGAAACCAAGAGCTGGTTCTTTGAAAAAATAAACAAGATCAACAAGCCACTGGCAAGACTTGTAAGGACAGGCAAAGAGAGAACCAAATAAACAGAAACAGAAATGAAAATGGTGACATCACAAAAGAAGCCATAGAAATTCAAAAGATCATCAGAGATTACTTTGAGAACCTGTATGCCACGAAACATGAGAACCTAGAAGAAATGGATAAATTCCTGAAGTCCTATACCCTCCCACGATTGAAATAAGAAGACCTCCAATACCTGAATAAGCCTATCACCATCGAGGAAATTGAAACAGTAATTAAAAGTCTGCCCAAACACAAAATCCCAGGTCCAGATGGGTTTACTAGCGAATTCTACCAAACCTTTAAGGAGGACCTACTGCCTGTCCTGTTCAAGCTCTTCCAGGAAATAGAAGAAACAGAAACACTCCCAAACAGCTTCTCTGAGGCACATATCACCCTGATACCCAAAACAGGGAGAGACAACACAAAGAAGGAAAATTACAGACCAATCTCCTTGATGAACACAGATGCTAAGATCTTCAACAAAATACTAGCAAACAGAATCCAAAGACTCATCAAAAGATCATACATCATGACCAAGTAGGATTCATCCTGGGAATGCAAGGATGGTTCAACATTAGCAAATCAATCAACATAATACATCATATCAATAAGAGAAAAAGTAAAAAACATATGATCCTATCAATAGATGCAGAAAAGCATTTGACAAGATCCAGCACCCATTCATGATTAAAACCCTCCAGTAAATGGGAATTGAAGGAAGCTTCCTCAAGATAGTCAAAACCATGTACCAAAAGCCCACAGCGAGTATCATTCTCATTGGGGAAAAATTGAAAGCCTTCCCCTTAAGATCAGGAACACGACAAGGTTGCCCTCTCTCACCTCTTTTATTCAACATAGTACTGGAAGTACTCGCCATAGTAATCAGAGAAGAAGGACATTAAGGGAATCCAGATAGGCAAGGAAGAAATCAATCTATCATTATTTTCAGATGACATGATATTATACTTAGAGAATCCTAAAATCTCGACCCAAAAACTCTTAGAAACCATAGATATTTATAGTAGAGTGGCAGGGTCCAAAATCAATACCCAAAAGTCAGTGGCTTTCCCTTTGGTGCACATGCTGCATGAGCACACATGCTGCCCTGAGCCCATGTGGCCAAGCACATGTGGTGCTCGAGCACGCGCATTGCCCGCATCTCCCCTCTTGATATGTGTACTCTCTTTCTATCACTTTGCCTTCTCCTTCCCTTTACTAAAACCTCCCTTTAAAAAACTGTGTTACTTCAAAAAAAAAGAAAGAAAAAAGTCAGTGGCTTTCCTATATACAAATAATGAAACAGAAGAAAGGGATATTAAGAAATCGATTCCATTCACAATTGTGCCACAGAAAATCAAATACCTAGGAATCAGCTTAACAAAGTGTGTAAAGGACCTATATGAAGAGAACTACAAGACACTGCTTCAAGAAACAAAAGAGGACACGAGGAAATGGAAACACATTCCCTGCTCATGGATGGGGAGAATTAACATTGTCAAGATGGTACTACTCCTTAGAGCTTTGTATAGATTCAATGCGGTCCCTATAAGGATACCCATGACATTCTTCAAAGAAATTGACCGAACACTCCTGAAATTCGTATGGAACAATAAACCGCCCACGGATAGATAAAGCAATCCTTAGGAAAAAGAAGATGGGAGGCATCACCTTTCCCAACCTCAAACTGTACTGCAAAGCAGTAGTAATTAAAACAGTATGGTATTGGAATAAAAACAGACCTGTGGACCTATGGAATAGAGTTGAGTATCCTGAGACCCACCCTCAAAGACATGATCAGTTCATCTTTGATAAAGGTGCAAGAGTCCTAACTGGAGTAAGGAAAGCCTCTTTAACAAGTGGTGCTGGAAAAACTGGACAGCTACATGTAAAAAAAAGGGATTTGGACCTGTGTCTAACACCTTGCACAAAATCAGATCAAAATGGATTAAAGATCTCAATATCAGACCTGAATCCATAAAGTATGCTGAAGAGTATCAGGCACTGGTACAACTACATAAGAAGAAAACAGCCAACCCCATTAAAAAAATGGGGAGAAGAGATGAACAAAAACTTTGACAAGGAAGAAATTTGAAAGGCCAAAAGGCATATGAAAAAATGATCATCATCACTAATCATCAGAGAGATGCAAATCAAAACAACAATGAGATACCTCCTCACACCACAAAGAACGGCACATATCCAAAAAGGGTAAAACCAACAAGTGCTGGTGTGGATGCGGGGAAAGGGGACTCTCATACATTGTTGGTGGAAATGTCGACTTGTACAACAACTTTTCTAGAAAACAATATGGACATCCCTCCAAAGACTAGAAATTGAGCTCTCTTTTGACCCAGCCATACCACTCCTGGGAATATGTCCTGGGAAGCCAAAAACACACAGCAGAAACACCATCCCCACTTTTATTTTCATAACAGTACTATTCACAATAGCCAGAACCTGGAAACAACCGTATGCCTGAGAACTGATGACGGATAAAGAAACTTTGGTACATCTACACAATGGAATACTATGCAGCTATTAGGAAAAATGAAGTTATGAAATTTGCCTATAAATGGATGGACATGGAAAGGATCATGTTGAGTGAAATTAGTCAGAAGGAAAGAGAGAGATATAGAATGACTGCATTTATTTGCATGACATAAATACATATATGCATACTTGTCTTGTCTTGTCTTTCCTGTCTTCCTGTTGTTCATTGATTTGCTCGAGCGGGCATCAGTAACATCTCCATCCATTGGGAATGAGGTCCATTATTATTACTGTTTTTGGCATATCAAACACACCACGGGTAGCTTGCCAGGCTCTGCCGTGGCTCTGGGTTCATCCCAGGGGGCCCAGTCTTTTTCTATGTCAGACCATCAACCATCCAGGGGCCCACGGGGCAGAGCCCTGGGGTGTAGACAAACCTGTCTCCCTGTCTGCCACCTTATGATGCAGCTGGGCACAGAAACCACACCTGCAAGACCTCTAGGGGCTGGAACGATAGCACAGCGGGTAGGGCATTTGCCTTGTATGCGGCCGACCTGGGTTCGATCCCCGGAATCCCATATGGTCCCCTGAGCACCTCCAGGAGTAATTCCTGAGCGAAGAGCCAGGAGTACTCCTGAGTATCGCTGGTGTGAACCAAAAAAATATACATATTATGATACCAAAATCCAATGTCAGGTGAAATGTGGATCAGAATGTCTTACCAAAAGTGGAAATTACCACAAACGTTTGGGAGTCAGAGGTTAGGTAAGACAGAGAAGGGAACATGTGCGAATAAATGTTGAAAGGGCTAATGCCAACCTAGAATTGAGCATTAAATACAGGCAAAAAAATGCGCATGATGGCCTCTAAGTGTATGTGTTGCAACCCACAATTTGTAAGAGAAGGAAAAGAGAGAGAGGAGGGAGAGAGAGAAAAGAAATAAAGAACCTGCCATGGAGGCAGGCTATGGGAGAGGGGAGGGAATGGTGGACATCAGTGGTAGGAAATGGGCACTGGTGGAGGGCGGGTGCTGGAACACTATGTGACCAAAACCTCCAAACATGAACAACATTGTAATTGTATAGCTCACGGTGGTATAACAAAATATCAATTTAAATAAAAAAAGAGTTATTGAATATAAAATATTTTCTTACATAGCATGTGATATGATATCTGACAAATGATGTCAAAGTCAAGTTTTTCCATCTAGAACCTGGCCAGCTAGAATTACTATCATTTGTGAACACAACTGAGTACCAAGTAATAAGTGAAAAAAAGATCGCTGAGTAGTCAAGATTTTTTTGCAGTTTCTTGCTTACTAAGAAAATAACTTTGTTCAGGTGTCTTTTTGAGTACTGTAGGCAAGATTTATAGCAAGGCAAATCAAAGGCAGATCCTTCCTTCCTTCCTTCCTTCCTTCCTTCCTTCCTTCCTTCCCTTCCTTCCTTCCTTCCTTCCTTCCTCCTTCCTCCCTCCTTCCTTCCCTCCCTCCTCCCTCCCTCCCTCCCTCCTCCCTCCTCTCTCCTCTCCCTCCTCTCCTTCCTCCCCTTCCCTTCTCTCTTTCCTTCCTTCCTTCCTTCCTTCCTTCCTTCCTTCCTTCCCTCCTTCCTTCCTTCCTTCCTTCCTTCCTTCCTTCCTTCCTTCCTTCTTCCTTCCTTCCTTTCCTTCCTTCTCCTTCTCCTTCCTTCTCCTTCTCTCCCTTCCTCCCTTCCTCCCTTCCTCCCTTCCTCCCTCCTCCCTTCTTCTTCCCTCCCTCTCTTCCTCCCTCCCTCCTCCCTCCCTCCCTCCCTTCCTTCCTTCCTTCCTTCCTTCCTTCCTTCCTTCCTTCCTTCCTTCCTTCCTTCCTTCCTTCCTTCCTTCCTTCCTTCCTTCCTTCCTTCCTTCCTTCCTTCCTTCCTTCCTTCCTTCCTTCCTTCCTGTCCTCCCTCTTTTCATTAACTGTCTTTCTGGGTTAGCTGGTGGAATCATGGAAGATAGAGGTGTCTGAACCTTGTCCCTGTTCGTCTGAATCAGTTCCAAGCTTCGAACTGTGATAGGCACAGTAATGAGCCAGGATGTGGTGTTAAGGAATGAGTATAGACCAGGTTATACCTAACTTCCATTTGCTAATAGAAAAGAATCATAACTAACACAAAAGATGTAGTCAAGTGACAGGTGAAGTTAGAATAAAACATGGAAGTCTTGTATTATAACTTCTGTGTATGTTGCCGGAGACGAGAATCCCCACTGCCTCCTCTTTCAGGACTGCTCTATCTCTCGCTTGATAGTTTCATGCAAAAAAAAAGTTATTCAGTACTATGTGGGGGGGGGAGGACAGGAAAAAATTAGGATTAGGAAAGAAAGAAAAAACTTATTTTCTTCCTCCTCAAATAATTTGGTGGGAAGGAAAGGATATTCAAAGAAATTTCAGGTTAAGGGCGAATCTGAAGAGCGGTGCAAGTTACAATGGAAATGTTATGGCAACGGTTGATGGGAGTTAAGATTTTTTTCAGTCAGCAAGTCGGTGCTTTAGTCAAGCAGATACCCTGTGGGTCCGGGTTTTGAGGTTGGTATGGGGGCAGGAAGGGCTCTTTCCCTGAAGAGAGCAGCGTGAACAAGAGCACACAGGCCTGAGAACATGCAGGACAGTCCAGGAATCTGATATTGAAGATTGCTTGGGTTAGAAGAAGTGTTTTTAGAACACTGAAAAAGGAAAGTGGGGGCCGGTCTCGAAAATGCTCCAGAGAGCACAGTTCAGTTCAGTCTGACCTGATTGTCAGCAGCGCCCTCTCCTCTCCAGTGTTGAGTACTGTCCAGAGCCCAACCAAATTGGCAGCAGCGCCTCTCTTCTCCAGTGCCCGACCTGATTGGCAGAAGCGCCCTCTCCTCTCCAGTGCTGAGTACTGTCCAGAGTCCAACCTGATTGGCAGCAGTGCCCTCTCCTCTCTAGGGCTGAGTACTGTCCAGTGTCCCACCTGATTGACAGAAGCACCTCTCTCCTCTCCAGTGCTGAGTACTGTCTATTCCCCGACCTGATTGGAAGCAGTGCCCTCTCCTCTCTAGGGCTGAGTACAGTCCAGTGCCCGACTGATTGACTGAAGCGCCCCTCTCCTCTCTAGGGCTGAGTACTATTTATTGCCTGACCTGATTGGTTGAAGGGCCCTCTCCTCTCCAGTGATGAGTACTGTCCAGTGTCCGATCTGATTGGTTGAAGCGCCCTCTCCTCCACAATGTGACTCCTGCGTCACAGGTCAGTCACCTTTACACCTGAGCTCCAAAGACACTGGCTACTCTTCTAAGTGCTTTGCTTAGTGAAAAAAAATCTCTATTCCATCCCGAGAACAGGACTATAAACTGCTGGTAGGTGTATATCAGTTCAACTTCTTTTGTTTAACCTCCACTCCTTACTCAGGGGTAGAAACATAGTAGGCTTGCAAAGAAATGACCTTTTTAATGATATGATCCAACTATCTTCCCCTACAAAATGGTTAAGTGCAATGCACTAACATAGCAAATTACTTAATCGTTTAAGATTCCCAACTATTAAGCTTTAGTCAAATAACTTGCTTGTTTTCCTTAAATTAGCACAAGTGATTGCATGGGTATTTTTAGCTTCTGTACAGAAGTCTCCCTGAGTGCCCGTGGCTGCTTACACTCACTTATTGGCCAATATTTTACTAGACTCTAAGCCACAGCTCTGAAAGTAATTCTGTCTTCTATTGCAAAATCATTATAGGACCAGAAAAATGATATCTACTGTTTAATAAGGGGCTGTTGGAAACTCAGGAGATACCAATATTGTGCTTGGGTCCTAAGGGTCAGAATGAAACATGTGATAAGGGTCAGGATGAAGCATTCCATCATCAGCACAACATATGGTCTATGAGCCCACTAGGAGTGATTCCTGAGTACAGAGCTAGAGTAGGCCATGATCACAGTTCCCTCCCTCCTTCTTTTCAAAACTGAAAAATAATTCTTAATATGAACCATTTATGATACAAAAATGGAATCTAGGTAAAATAATGTAATCTACTGTCAGTTGTTCTTTGTGGGTTTTTTTTGTAAGAGCAACCATGAGTTGACAATAAGACTCCTTTAAAGAGAAAAATATGAATTCATTAAAATGATGAGAGGAGAGAAAATATTTACCATGCCATCATAAAAGGTAGAGAACTAAGGGGAGTCCATTAGAAACATATCTTCTGATTTTTTAATTAAACATTTTATTATACCACTGTGAGATATACAATTACAACGTTGTTCATGTTTGGAGGTTTCGGTCACATAGTGTTCCAGCACCCGCCCTCCACCAGTGCCCATATCCGCACCAACAATATCCCCAATTCCCTCCCCCTCCCATAGCCTGCCTAAATGTCAGGTTCTTTATCTCTTTTCTCTTTCCCTCTCTCTCCCTTCCTTCTCCTACATTGTGGATTGTACTACATACACTTGGAAGCCATCATGTGCATTTTTGCCTGTATTTAATGCTCAGTTCTATGTTGGTATCAACCCTTTTTGACATTTATTCACACATGTTTCCTTCTCTGTCTTACCTAACCTCCTGACTCCCTCACGTCTCCGGGTAATTTCTACTTTTGGTAAGACCACCTTGTCGGGAACCACCACTGGGGTCCCGACAGTGTCAGGACAGAGGTTGTCTTCTACCTCCGAGGACGCCGGGAGAACAGATGAAAACTCACGAGTCTGGTGCAGTTCCAAAAGGGCTTTTAATAGTACAAAAGCTCTTCCATAGCACTCCAATATAATGAACAAACTCTAGCTCTGGTTCTAACTTAGACCATACAAAGGAGCCTAAAGTCTCCCACCAAAGAGAGAGGATCTCACCCGAGCTGAGTCCTACCCAGAAGAAGGAGCAAAAGGCCAAAGAGCCAAAAGCCGAAAGCCAAAGGGCCGAGGAGCCAAAAGCGAAAGCTAAAAGGCCCAAAAGGCAAAAGGTGAAGGGGCCTCAAGTCAGTCCCTTATATACACCAAAGTAATCCAACCGGGAGGGTCATGTCAACAAAGAACTCTAAACAGAGTGTAGTGCCACACCCTATTGCAGGTATAAACAAAGGTTATGCCAAGGTCTAATCCTTTCTACCAAGATTATCTCTTATGTAAAACACTGGAGAGAGGGGCTGATATAAAGTAATACATCTTAACTTCATGAGCTTCATGTAATCTAGATGGTACCCACAAGGTCCTTCTTATTATTATCTGCATCAGGGTGATTCTGAGTATCTTGTTCTCGTGTACTAAAAGGGTCACACTCGCCTGCTTAGAGCAAACTAGTATGATCCTTCCTATAGTCTTCCTATAGTCTCAGCATAGCCAGGGTGGTAGTCTCCTGGTAAATTCTAACTGTCCCATGCTGGGTGCAGTGGGTATAAAGAGGAGCTGTGCCCAATCTAGAAAACATAGAAGTCTTGGTAGATGTATAAGTCAGAAGTTATTCAATCAAGGTGACTTCTGTAACTGTCACACCCTCTAGCAGTGTTTACATAGAAGAGAGGTCTCATTAGAACGAACTTTGGCTTAAATAAGATTAAGCTGGGAGTGGGCAAAACAACAAAGCTCCCAGGTTAGCTAAACCTGTCCTCCAACACACCTGCTATATTTATGTCATGCAAATAAATGCAGTCATTCTATTTCTCTCTCTTTCCTTCTGACTAATTTCACTCAATATGATCCTTTCCATGTCTATCCATTTATAGGCAAATTTCATAACTTCATTTTTCCTAACAGCTGCATAGTATTCCATTGTGTAGATGTACCAAAGTTTCTTTATCCAGTCATCAGTTCTCTGGCATACTGGTTGTTTCCCAGGTTCTGGCTATTATGAATAGTGCTGCTATGAAAATAAAAGTGCAGATTGTGTTTCTGCTGTGTGTTTTTGGCTTCCCAGGGTATATTTCCAGGAGTGGTATGGCTGGGTCAAAAGGGAGGCTCAATTTCTAGCCTTTGGAGGGATGTCCATATTGTTTTCCAGAAAGGTTGGACAAAGTCGACATTCCCACCAACAATGTGTGAGAGTCCCTTTTCCCCCCATCCACGCCAGCACTTGTTGCTTTTACCCTTTTGAATATGGGCCAGTCTCTGTGGGTGTGAGGTGATATCTCATTGTTGTTTTGATTTGCATCCTCTGATGATTAGTGATGATGATCATTTTTTCATATGCCTTTTTGGCCATTCGAATTTCTTCCTTGCTCAAAGTTTCTGTTTATCTCTTCTCCCCATTTTTAATGGGGTTGGCTGTTTTCTTCTTATATATAGCTGTATCAGTGCCTTATATATTCTGGATATTAACCCCTTATCAGATGGGTTTTGGGTGAATATTCTTTTCCCATTCTGTGGACTGTCTTTCTATCTTGGTCACTGTTTCTTTCGGAGGTGTGAAGCTCTTTAGTTTCATGTAGTCCCGTATGTTTATCTTTTCTTCTAGTTGCTTTGTTAATGGTGTTTCACCTTTGAAGATATCATTAGCTTCAATGTCGTGGAGGGTTTTTCCTATATTTTCTTCAACGTACTTTATGGATTCAGGTCTGATATTGAGATCTTTAATCCATTTTGATCTGATTTTTGTGCAAGGTGTTAGACACAGGTTCAAATTCATTTTTTACATGTAGCTGTCCAGTTTTCCCAGCACCACTTGTTAAAGAGGCTTTCCTTACTCCAGTTAGGACTCTTTGCACCTTTATCAAAGATGAACTGATCATGCCT